>JBCAUG010052307.1:0-23507 GCA_038406175.1 Haplosyllis leylae | reverse complement strand
ATTACAAAAAGTTGTTGACTCTAAACTCAATTGGTAGCAGATGTACTCTAGACTCTACACATCGATGACGTCTTTTTCAACACTTGTATCTGCTCAATGTGACAGAGGCCTACCCAAAGCTGGTAAAGAAAATGTCCTTTGGTGTACTATTACTGGGAATGTAAGTATATCCAGATGGGTAGTACTATTGATAACCATACTACTTTTGGTATTTCGTAATGTTTCCCTGAATTAACTGGAAACGACATTGGTCTACTCGGGAAACTTCTGTGAATCAATGCGAACTGGCTGTGTACCAAAAGTGACCCAATTCACCTCTTTGTTACCCCTCCTCCCGAAATTGAAATGTTGCCATTTTCAGCCACCCTCCCTCTCTAATGGAAAATGAGAAGTTTCTATCCAAGTTAACATGGCAGTGTACAGTTCGTGCCACAGGAGACCTCCACGTGTATTACTTGTCGCTAGTCTTTAGCCTGTTTAGATGCTCCAGAATATATCCATCTAGGGTCTTGATGAGGTAACTTTGTGAATTAGTGCTACTGCAGGATGACCTGTACTTTTTGTGGTCAGTAATTAAATTCATATCCCTCCTGTATCTCTGTGTTTATTTAGGGATTGATGGAGGCTGCATGTAAAATCTCAACAAGTAAGCCTTTTTGTAAATAGAATTATATTTTCAGACATTTTCTGTAAGACCTTATTTTGTTTTTGTTTTAACAGATTAATTATTTTGATAATTAGACCTGCAGCATTTTTCTGTTAGAGCGCACCATATCCTTTTTTTCAAGGAGAACAACTCCAACCCTTCAACCAATCGAGGTTGGGGTTTCAGTGGCGGAAGTGGTGACACACACAATTCATCTGCACATGTGTGAACTTGAGAGGAAATCTCGAATAACTTCTGATCTGTTTGCTAGATTTTTGGAGGATTATTGTTGACTGCATAGTGGTGCAATTCGGGTGACCATAACATTCTGGGAATATGCCTTGGCAGTTTTATGATAATTAGGCCAACTCTAAGTTGCAGTCATTGGTGGAAATTACTTTACACAGAATGCTGCCATGACGTTATTAAGGAACCAGCAATGCGAACGTTACAATGACGTAACGAAATATTTACACTTGGTTGTGAAACGTCATCAGATTATGACTATCGACTAAACGGCACAAACGGGCCTAAAGAAGATTGGTTCTGTTCAGAAAATAACGCAATCGAGTTTTTCACAGACACACAAAGTTGGTAATGTTGTCATTATTGCCAACTTTGTGTTCCTATATGTTTGCAGTTTTCGTCTTTATTTGTACCAATTTATGTTAATAATAATAGGAAATAAAGGAGTACATGAGGATTATTTTTCAAGTTAATTTTTAATGGCAGAGCTAAAATAAAGTTGGCAATGTTGCCATCATTGTATCAGAGAGCGTTTGTGAAATACTCTGATGTGTCATTGATTGCTGTGGTGGGTCAAGGATTTACCAGAAGGGGGCGCCAAAATAATATTTTGGCCAATGTTGCTCTCATACAAAGAAACGTAGACCCCGAAGTAGGGACACATGTGCCTGGCGCCCCCTTTGATCTGCCATAGGTTTGGTCCGTAATTAGTGACGTCTTAAACGCGAGGACACTCCTGCATTGGAAATATCTAATGTTTTAAGTTTTGGTTCAGGTAAAAATATTAGAACAGTTTGACGTTAAGTGTCCACCATGTGATATTCTAAAACTAACACTAATAGACAACATGAAGAAAGGCCTCCTGCGTGAACATAAGAGGTATACCGCCCGCCGCATGCTTTGCAATCCTTTGGGGGGGAGGGTACCCCATCCCAGCCAGGGGGGTAGTCCAACCCAGCTGGGAGTACCCCATCCCGGGTGCCCCCCAGCTGGACCTGGCTTGGGTACCCCACTGGCTGTACCTGGATCTGGCTGGGGTATCCCACCCCAGTGGACAGACAAACTGAAACTATTACCTTCCCGTCGTACTATGTACGCGGGCGGTAATGAAGCATGAAATGTGGTTAATTTGCGCCTTTCTCGTACTGTGGAAGCATGTCGGTTTCCTACACAAGAAGTTTCAGTAATCTTTGTACTAAAAACTTATTCATATTCTACCAGATCTACACATTCTGTAGATGATGCAGAATTGATTTAGCGAAAACTCGATTGTAAAAAGACATTGTAAAAGTTCGTTTAGCAGCAAATTCCAGGAAGTTACCTTTGTTCAACTTCTTGTGAAACGATATTTATTGGGATTTTTTCAAAGAATCCATTTATTACTTCTGAAGCTTTTCTTCAGAGAGTATTGTTTTGATACGTGAGGCAGACAAACATTTCACCTCCACACCAAAACTTGCAGTGTATGTGCATGTGTGTGCACATGCAGCAGCAGGCCTGCCTGCAGCTTCATCCACAC
Organism: Haplosyllis leylae; assembly: GCA_038406175.1. Taxonomy (NCBI): domain Eukaryota; kingdom Metazoa; phylum Annelida; class Polychaeta; order Phyllodocida; family Syllidae; genus Haplosyllis; species Haplosyllis leylae. The sequence continues at coordinate 21,096 of JBCAUG010052307.1, read as the reverse complement.
CAAGCAGTTCTCTGTCTGAATGACCCCCTAATAAATCTGAATGATACCCTAAAGTTGAATTATTGTAATTTTGCAAAGCTTCAGAAGATTTTGTGCCATTTACGGTCAACTTGTTGTTTTCAGTCAAAGGCCAACCCCCGATGGCAAACTACTGACAATCACACCTATTGTGTATGTATCCCAAGACCTACAATTGCGTACCAGTCGAGTTTTTTCTCCCAAACAACACAACTCTGGCACTTTTATACTGACCTGACAATGGGAGGTTTTAAAAAGTTTCAGTAAAAAGTAAAGTTGCCTCCAATGGGAGCTGAACTCACAACACCAACCATTACTGGTCTACAAGTCTAATCCATTCTGCCAATCTGTCATGCGTTGCCAGTTCCAGACTGTCAGACCCTATATAAAGTCATGCTATATTGAATCTAGAAATGATCTAAGGGAAGTGGAGCATGAAACAAAATTCAGTTGAAGAACTTCTGGTCAACACAGGTCCAACATGTGAAGTGGTGCATGAAACAAAGCTCACTTCAGAATTCTCCTGCCCAACAGATTCCTCCCTAGCTCAGGGGTAGAGCACTGGTCTCAGGATCTGGAGGTCCTGGTTTCAAACCCCACTGGGTGCAATTTTTGATGAATTTTTTTGCTCTTCCCTGCGCAAAGATCTGTCAGATAATCTGACAGAAACACCTATCATGAAAAACTCAAATGTTTAAAGTTTGTTTGTCCACCACCGGGTGGGGGGGGTACCTCAGTCCCAGGTTCTTTCCCTGGTTTCTGGTCCCTTGTCCTTTCTGGTGGAGTACCCCAGTCCCAGGTTTTTCCAAAGCCTCTGGTCCCATGTCCTTTCTGGGGAGGGGTACCCCAGTCCAGGTTCTTTCCAAGGTCTCTGGTCCCATGCCCTTTCCCAGGGGAATACCCCAGTCCTGGCCAGGGTACCCTAGTCCCAGCCTGGTGGGCACCCCAATACAGGAGTACCTCCTGGCCAGGTCAGGACTGGGGTACCCCCTGCTGACCAGAACAGGACTGGGGTACTGCCCCCAGCCAACCTGGACTTGGGTACCTCCCTGCAGTACAGGACAGGGCTGGGGTACCTACCCAGCCAAGACTGAACTGGGGTAAAAACAAAAAAAAAAAAACCCTGGCCAGGACAGGACTGGGGTACCTGCCCCTCCCAAGTCAGGACATGACTGGGGTACCCCACCCTGGCCAGGACTGGGCAGGGCACCCCCTTCCCTGTTAGGACAGGACTGGGGACCCCCCCGGGACAGGTTACGCTGCGTGTGGTTTCCTGCAGGAGGATTTTCTCGTCTGTAATAGTTCTGAAGACTGATTAAACACACTGACTAGAAGGACAATGTTGGTAAGATATTTTATGCTGAGAGATTTACATCTTGAAAACATTGTGCAAGAGGTGGAAAGGAGATAAGATACCCTGACAAGCGAGAAACGTTGGTCTTCTGACTACTCCCAAGATATTTCCGTCAAGGGGTGTGGACCACAAAAAGGGACCTGGTGATGATGTCTGTTTGAACAGACAAAGCAGAAATACCCATACATGCGGAATTCATGTAAAATTGATGACCATGGAATTTCCGTTGTGGATTACCGCTGAATTTGGTAAGTCGGTGTTTCTGTGTTTGGCTCCAATACTTTGTAATGGTATTTTTACATCAGATGACATTTAGTACTCTTAATAAAGTATCACGATTAGAAGTACGTTTGCCTTGTTATCACACAATGGTGCAGTACCATGTAACTAAGCCTTATGGTACGTTCACACTGCACTGGACCGGGACAGGGACCATTAAAGTGATTTGTTGGGACACTTAACCTTGCAAACGTGTTTGAAGTAGAGGGATCAGGTGCGAATGACACATTGGATTGAGAGAGTATTTATTTTAATCTTTAAATGTCGCACCAGAAGATAAAATCACTGTGCTGCATTAAAAAATCGATTGAAACAGTATCGATTGATTTGAACAGAAACGCGATTCAGTGGAAGGTTTCTGATCAAGGATTGGCACGGAACATTCAGAAATTCCATGAACTGAAAACCACTATGCTATTGATACAAGTTCGATATTGTAAGAAGCCTTATTATCACCTGGAGATTGAAGCTTTTCGAAAGGAAAAGATCTATTATTGCTATCATATTATCTTTGAACGTACGGAAAATGCTTTATTAAGTGCAGTATTTTGTTGATACATTTGCTTCCACATTAAAAAAAAGAAGTTATTATTATTGTTATGTCAGGTCATACACTTCACTGTGAGGCCACTTGTCATTGACAACCGTTTCCAGTGCGATTTTAAGGTGGCTTTACGAAGCAGGTTCCAATGTATGTGGTTGAATAAATTAATTATCTGATTAGGTAATTACCCCACCTCGTCATTTTTAAAGCAAGAGATTGCTTTCACAATAATCATTTGCGCCCAAATCTTAAGGCTACAATCAATAATCAACAAAAATAGAACTGTGAAGAAAGCACATGTAACACACTATTGGGGTTTAAATTTAAACGTGGCAAGTTGATCACAAATTTATGGATGAGACTACCAGTGTGATTTATGTTGTGGAGGAATCTTAAATTCAATACTCAATGTTATTCATGGGTTAATTTTAATTAAGCGACATGCAATGCGCACAACCTCATGTACATTCTTTAACCATTTACTTGTTACATTTGGTGACATATTTAACTTTGAAATGGTCTTGGGTGAAGGGGAGAGATTGTAGTCAATTGGACAATATAATTTTTTCAAGCTATGATTAAATGTGTTGATTTTGTCAAATGACTTGTCAGTGAAATGTGAGACACAGACACATGCTTACAGCACACTCATGCACGCCATGCATTGTGACCATAATTCTCACCTTCGTTGCAGTATGGGATAAAATTCCAATCGGTTGGTTATTGATCATTTCGACACTGATAGGGTTAACTGAATTTGAATGATTTTGGAGAGTGAAGCGTGCAGTTTGAACACGCATACCACAGATTTACGGAGAGACGAACGAAAAGATTAACCGTGATTCACGGGGGATAACCCAGCTGTGCTTTAATGTACGAGCCGTGGATTAAGTGAAACAATTGCTAACCGCTGTGTATCCGATACAAATTCCAGTTTTTGTTTAATAATTGGTATGAACCTGCTGTGCATTGCTAGGACATGAACAAATAAGGATTCTAAGATTCAAAGTGGAATATTTTTTTATGTAGGAATTAAGTGAACGCATTTCACATTAGAATGAGGTAAGTGTATAAATTAAGTTCATTTTTCTTTCATGCCGATAATGATTCTGGGCATTTTGATACCAGTTGAATTTACTTTTGAGTTTGTGTCCTGCATGACACAAGTATGCTACTTTATACGGTTGCAAAGAACAAATTGCTACTCATAGTGAGATACAATAATTGCAAGTAAAGAAAAAAATACTCACGTAACATAGCTTCGGAACAACATTGATTTCTATTGAAAAAAAAGATTGACATTCATGGCGAAATGAACTATCGAAAACCAAATTGATTGCAAGTCGGAGTGAGAAAAAGCACAGAACATTATGATGTTTGCGTTTCTGGGGTAGATTTCAAAAAACACCGACCATATCCAAGACGCAATTCAACAGGGACTCAATTTGAACTTGAATTTATTGGAACCTTTGGGATTATTTTTCAAAAGAAAATATTATTTCAAAGGCTTAAAAGAGTTTTTAGAGGTAAAGAACCTAAAGAGTGATTTATGTTTTCTACAATATTCTTGTAGTATGCTGAGTAAGTTTTCCGTACCTTGTAATTTTTCCAGTTTTGGAACTTTTTATGAATGTAGTGTCTTGCTGCAAGGCTTTGTCATGCTTTATGAGTTTACATGTACAACTGTTGTGACATGTGCTCATCAGGAAGGAAAAGGATTCACCAAATTTAAATGCAAGAGAAGAGGACTTTGGCAGAGAAAGAGGGAGAGTTGATAAAAACCAACAATTTGCGGCAGTAGACCGCTGAGAAAGATGAATGAAAAGATTTATGACTCATACCTTGAGGGAAGAGACGAAATAGGGTAGGACAGGAATAAGAGTATAAATATTCAGAAATAAATTGACAACTTTCAAATAGAACTTGTACATGACTGACTGTATGTGATAAATATGATGGTGTTGTGTCATTTTTTTCTTCTGTTTTATCAAAAGTTTTTAACACCGGAAATTTATATTGGTTTCCGAGAACAAGTTTCCAGGATTATTAATTGTAAACGAGGCAGCCTTCAATTAACATTCTTACACATACCGATCACAGACCCCCGTCCCTAGTCCTCCTGCTAGGGGAGGCATCTGGGGCTTGGAAGGGGCCTCCTTCCTGACCAATCCTTCCTGGGGGTGGCGGGGGTCCTCCTTCCTGCATGCGAGAGACACACAGGAGTGAAAACATTACCTTCCTTTGTCCAACGTACGTGGTCGGTAATCAACCTTGTTACGTTCAACTCGAATGTATTTTTTGTGCAAATTGAATTTTGTAAAGATTTCTTTTGTGTGAGATTTCCACGATACAAGAAAATGCCCAAAGTTACGTGTACCTGAAATCAGAGGCATCAAGGCTGTCAAACTAAATTGAGATGTAAGAAAAGAAAAAGTGATGGCTTAGATCTGAAAATGCCGAGGGTTCTGTGGTGCATTTGATAGACGTGCACACATAGTTATGTTGACCCCAAAGGTTGCATTTGTTAAAGGCATATTATGGTAATGGGGCTTCATAAAAACGTATAAGTGGTGTACCGACAATTCTCATATAAGCCCAAATAAAGACTACCGTGTGAGAGAGACCATTGGTGTGTACATGTATCTGCTCAGCCATATTCACAAGATTTTGCATGTTTTGTTTTCCGATAGATTTGAAGACAAAATCAATTACAGATTTCATTGTATTTTAATCAACCGGTACCCTTTTCAGTCACATCGTCTCAAGAGCAGAGGATCTTATCTGTTTATGGTGTCTGCCCATCCGGTTTGTTGTGGACAGTACAAAGAATTCCAATTTTCAAATTTTTGTTGGATTTCAAAACTTTAAAATCCAAAAATGTTTCAGGACATTCTGAGCAACATTGGTCACCCTTCCCCCCCATCCCCCTTTGCCACTGAACTTGGTTCTTTGTAGATTTGGATTGATACATTTTTTTGCCCCCTTTATCTCTTCATCTCTATAATGTTTTTCATCTCATCATCTCTCTTTAGCTTTGCGAACAATTTCCTACTTCGCTTCATGACGTCTTGCGGTAATAGGGCGAAATAAAGGCGGAATAGCGAAGGAAGGAACGAGCGACAAGTGAATAACTTAAGGCTCGTCCACACTGACCATCTGTTTCTGCGAACAACGTTCGCAGCGTCGCAAAGAGGAGAATTCAAAACATTTCTGTAGACTACAGCGATCGAATAGAGAAATTAAATGAAAGTGCCGCAGTTGTACAGGAAAGATGAAGAGTATCAATAAAACATCAACGCCATATCACATGGATAGATGTATGACTGCATCAGCTATTTACCAATTGCGATGTTACACTCACAGTTGTGTTTTGCATGGGTGTGGAAATAATTAAAATTGACAGTAAGGGGGGTATCTTAGTTGCAAACTACCTCAGGATGAGACTTTTGCAATCTATTGTTTGGTTGTCTCTGTCATATCTGTGGATAGACCTTTATTCTAAGCCGCCGGCGCGGTCTTAGTTGTCTCAGACCAAGGACCTTGGTGAGCCGACCAAATGCCCTCGGGCATTTGGTTGACTAACCAAAGCCTGGGGGGGGGGGGGGGCAGAGCCTTGAGAGCGTTGCTTAGCAACAAGTCATGGCCATCAAAACAATAACACTGGCGGCCACCAAAAGCTCCTCTCTTCGGTCTCTAAAAAGGCAAATTCCCTTGAATCTTGGGTTAGAATAAGATCCATCCCCTTGTAAATTGAGTCTTGGTTTGCCCTAGACCTCAGTCTAGATCAAGGCCACCCAATCCTCGGGCTAAAACCCTCAGACAGGGTTGCCTAGATCTAGACCTTGGTCTAGGGCAACCAAGCCAATTTACCGGGGATGGATCTTTAATCCCAGGAGGGTTCCAGAGGTCAAAGACGGGAACAATTCTGAATCGCAACATCACTCCTCTTAAAGGGCTCTTTCATACTCATAAGCGGTAGCTCCCATGTTTCATGTAGCTGAACAAATTTATTTACCATAAATAGATTGAATCGAACAGTATAATTTTACACCACTGTGTTGGTTTGCAAGGTACAACGCCTGTTATTGAGAGTTGATGCCCTTTTTCAGTCGTTTCCTGAAGTGGGTGTGTTAATACAAGCTAAATTAACTTTAAAAAGGCACGAGCCTGTGGTCAATCACAACGTAAAGGTGCCACAACGTAAAGGTAAACTGGTAAGGTTAATATGTAGGGTTGATATGTTGAAAATACTAAATTCACGGGAATTACAGAAATTGACTTTTTCGAGACCCCGACAGTGCATGAGATGTCAGATTGAAGCACGTTTTCTTTGACGACCATGTCGTCATCGTTCCTGCATGGTCGGCAGCAGTTGAGATGTCATCTTTAAGACGTCTTTCACTCACATGGGCACCAGTTTCGATTTGTTTTCCAAGTTATTTGATATTACGCCCCGACTATGCTGTTATTCATTGTTCTTAAAAGTGAATTATTTCACATTAACAGCCAGTTGCAGACCTAGAAGGGTCTCCAACTCGCTCCATTGTTTCAGTAGCAAGTGCCAAAAAGTGACACCTGTCACTTAGTGACATATCTGCACCCAACCTAAAATGTTTAAGTTTTACATATAGATATAACATCCAATACATCTTTTCTAGGTACAAAACACATTCTAAATCCATTGTTAACAACAAAAATTGATATTATTGCTTAAAATGTAAGAATTTTTACCTTCTTTTGAAGTAGGTCCAAACTGTTATAAATCCCATTTTCGTGTAATTTTTTGACAAAGAAATAATTATTGTATCAACTATTCCTTCCATACACAGACAAGTATATATCCAGACAGTAGACAGGTGGATTTTCCGACAGATATTCTAATTTTAAGTATGTACTCTGTGAGGTTGAAATTGCAAAAAACCACTCCATACTGTATAACATCAAGACTTGAAATGAGCAAAATTGGGGTCTATTCAGAAGTGAACATTAATCAATTTGACATTTTCTTTGTCACGTCAGGGTGTAAGTAGGTTAACACTGTAAGGCCATTGTGTACCTTGACTTACACCCTGACCCGGGTGCTTTCTATTGTCTTCAGCAGTGCATTAATATCCATGAAACTTCAGGCATAGAAACCTTAAACATTTTTTTAAAAAACACTTCCAGCTTACATGCCGTAAGTGTTTTTTAAAAAACACTTCCATCTTACATGCCAGAAGTGTTTTTTAAATAAAAAACACTTCGGTCCTCAGACCGTAAGTGTTTTTTAACAAAAAAATGTTTCCGGCTTAGGGGACGTAAACATTAAAATTCATTACGTCCCCTAAGCCATAGGTGTTATCTTTAAAAAACACTTCTGTCTTAGGGGACGGACATGTTCGCAGTGCAAGCATAACGCAAACGAAAGCACAAACACTCGATTTCCCGCGCCACCTGAAAAGTAGGTTCCTACCTGTAGTGGTTTAAAAGCTATAGCCTGAAAAAACCGACACACAAACAGACTGATCCGACTGAACCAATTACCTATCTGCATAAGTGGGTGGTAATAAATTGGTTAGTTAAGACAGGAATGTTTTCTGAAGACGTTTTAACCACATTCAGTTGTACAGTTAGCGAGTTAGGGAAATGATGCATGTGCAACTGCTAACTGTTTCTCTGCATGTTGATTATTGGTGACTTAATTGGTTGGACTTCATGCTAAACGGGCTGTGTGTTTTAGGTCCTTTTGCTTTGCATGAGACAGTAATTCTGATGATGTTACATGTAGCCCCGCCCCATGGGTCAGGTGCTTTCGAGCAAGGAACTTGTGGGAGAAAATTGATGTACGTTTAGATTTTAGGAAATCAATGGTACTTGAATCCTTAGAACTGAGTCACGCAATGTACTTGGCAAATAGAACAAAGGATCTAAATAATTAAACAACAAGTACATGAAGAAAGCGTTTCCAAAATCACACACAAGCACGCACACATATAAAACCACATTTGCCACCATTCCGTAGCTATATGAGGTTGTAGCATGTTTATCAAACAGACGGAGTTATCAAATGGATAGACAGACAGACTCAACCACACAACCCTATGTCGCAATTAGTACTTGGCACACATCAGCTATCACAGGAGGCACACAGAGCTCTGCCACACTTCTTTCCATCATTGGCCCGAAGCACAGAGGGCGGTGCGGTTAATGTCAGTGTGGAGCACAGTGATCGCGACTCTCTCGTCTTCATTCGATTCATCTCTGTGTGTCATTTGAACTTCGGATGTAGTGGGTTGTACCTTCTGTTGCGGTGCATGTCATAACTGGAGTTTATATGTCTATCAAGGGGCTGTAGTCTGTTGAAGGCTTTAAAAGGGGAGATTAGCAGCAGATTTAATCAGGATTTGCTCAGCTCACAGGTAGGTTGTCCCAAGTTTGTTCATCGTCTTTTTGCTGAGACGTAATCCTTTTCGTGCGTTTGTAAAATGTTACCTGGGGAGATTGTGTGGAAAATGTCACTTTGTTTTGAGATTGTAGTGATGACATCATTTGTAACGAATTTAGACATTTTAAAGCACTAGAAGCCAGTCCGCAAATTTGGCAATTTCTTTTTGGGCTATCATTTTGAACAAAAAGAGAACTGTAATTACTAATGACAAAGCAATTGGTGGCGGCGTGGAGAAAAGAGGCTCAGTATGCATGTATTACAACCAGAATAGTGTGGAATTCAATGGAAACTAAATTGCTGATTTAGAAAGTTATATTTAAACATAACATTTCACAGTGCGTGGTCAGTGATCGTAGGTCTTATATTATAATTTAGGTCTATCAATATACTAGGACTTCAGGCTGGATTAGCAGTGAAAACAAATATAACACCAGTTGGACTTTGTGACCTTTGTATGAATGACATTACCTTTAGTGGCCAAATTGTTGGTTTGAAAACATACAGTGACAAACAACATTCTATCAATGTACTGCATTCAAAAACGTTTAGATTCTATATCACGACCCAATGACATTACAAAGTCCATAAACCATTTTAACCGTGGCCAACACGCCCCCATGGTCAAAATTATTTGCGTGTTACGCGCTCTTTATGGATGCTGGAGATGCAATATGTTATACATTTTATTTTCAAGCTGAAAAAAAAACAACTGAAAGTATAGCGAACAGGTTAAAATCCATGGGATTTTATCTTTGTCAGAGTGTGGCAACCCTGTTATTATAATGGAAATTTTTTAATAGGAATCTGATTTGTTATCAAGTCTATTTCAAACATTTAAGAAAGTTGGATGGAAACCTTTTCCTCAGTTTTATGCATTGGCGATGAAAAACAACTTTGTGAAGTTCTCTCCTCAATTTCAGAAACTTAAATTGATATAACAGTCAATGGAAGTTCAGAAGATCGAGGCTAATTTCAAACTTGTTATGAGATAATAACAGGAAATTAGCTTGATAACTTGTCATCCGTCAGATTTACAAGAGGATTTTGTTTGCGTAAAATTGAAGATAAATTGGGATGCGAATCAGTGAACGTGATTCTACAGTAAGAAGGCTCTCAGTAACATTCAAATACTGCCCAGATATGCCAGTCGTAGATCGGTATCAACAGCCTCACAAACGTATTTATCTTGAAGAAATGTGACATTACATGCAAGTTTGTACTTTGAGCTTATGAACCTATTTGGTGTTCTAAAAGGAACCTTACAGGAATATCGTAGTTTTAAGAGGTAATTGTGTGGATCGTAGTAGAAATGTAACACCTGACATCTGACTTCGACTCTGTCATTAATGTCATTTTCTCATTCAAGATGCTTCTCGCCTTTGGGCGCATTTATTTTGGACAACATGCCATGTACAATGTAGATCCTATAGTGTTCGCCATGAATGAAAGCCAATGGCTATCTCTTTCTCACAATGTAATCCATCAATTTAACCCATTTTTATACTTTTTAAAAATATTTTTGGAGGACACAAGTCCTTTTTGTGGGGCCACTGATACTCCTGTTTTGGGCTTCTCATGACATCTGCTTTGTGTTTCAAAGCCAGGGTGGATCCCTTGCTTGGGTACTTTCTTGCCTGCATACAATGGATTCCTCAGATTCACCTCTGGTGTGACACCTGCTGACTGTATAGAGGTCAACATCACAGCTGAGCCTTTTGGATCCATGTACAAGCATTGGTGGAGGTTCGGGGTTCAAACCCATGACCATCAGTGTGCCAAGCACATATCCGGCCACTCCAGCTCGATTCGGCCACTCCAGCTCGACTCATTGTTGTACTTAGTAGAAGGGTATCTAATGTTTTCACATGCGTACGTCAATCTGTTCACAGCGAGGGGGTCCCATCCCAATCCAACGATGCACCAGGACAGGCAGGATGGAGGCTCCCCCTCCCACCCTTCCAGGCAGAAGGATGAGGCGGGCAGCAGCACCCCCCGGGAAGAACCGGAAGGAAGGTTTCGTCAGGAAGGAAGGTTCTCAAGATGAATTTTGTTGTATTGGAATTGCTTACCCCAATTGCAAAGCCGCACATTTTATTGGGCTTTTGATCCAAGAGACCTTTTTTTTCCTTTGCAAAGTTGCCCTTATTTTGAGATGTTTGAAAAAAAGTGTTGTGGGTAATTTAAGTATAATTCATGGCGTACAGATACCATCTGGACACCCTGTATCGCTGTGGGGCTATGGATTCGCTTCCTTTCGGTTGTTTCTGACGTCAAGTCATTCTCAGTGCACGGACTGGCAGGTAGTAAGTCGTATGAATAGTTTGCTTGCAGTTTTCTCCTCGGCTATAATTTGCACAGCAAGTACACGTAATAGAAAATATTGTTTGGAATGTAAACCTCACTACTCTTCGTAACATTGTTGTCATTATGAACTTCCTGGCAGGAAAAAGAAGTGACCAGAATATAGTTAAATACCGCCCCACTGGAATAACCGTAAGAAGAAGTTTTGTGAGTGGAAAATGTTTGTCTATCAGCTGTGTGTGTAAGAACTATAGTGATTGGTGGTGATTTCAATAATGAAATGCCTAGTCGAACAACAGCTTGAGCTATTGAATAGAAACTCTTAACTAGATAAACGAATTTATGTTTCATCATCCAGTTAGACATGAAAAAAACGAGCCCCCGTAACAAATTCCCATGCTTGACGGAAATGCCTTGAAATTTAGGTCACAAGTACTCGCTTCAGGTTTTGAAGCTTTTTGATAGTTGCGAACCCGAACAGATTGCCACCATTAGCCTTGTTTACGTTTTCAAGTTTTTCATTACAATTATTTTGAAAAATCTCTTGTGTCAAAGAAGGTAATTGTTCACATTTCAGTAACACTAGATACGTGATACTCGAAACCTTAAAGGTTGACCTTAAGTGTACCTTTGCTTATCCTATCAGTAAAATATTTTCAAAATACGTAAGACTCCACGTCAAAAACTGGATTTTTTGTGTAAAGAAACAGGGTTGTGACAATGATAATATTTTCCAAAAAATATATAAACATTTAAATGTTTAGCAGACACTTTTGTGGTAGTGTTACAGCTATGAATTTGTTTTATGCAGAAAATACTGCCCAAAATCAAGGGACATATGGAACTCAAAATCTAGTCCCAGTGAACATGAGGCGTTATTTTCTCTATCAAACAATTGAAGAGATTATTAACGCCACTTGTCAAGATTAACTATGAGTCAGAAACCCTGAGCGTGTAACCACTTATTAGAGGAATTTAAAGGTAGGGATCAAGTATAGTGGCTATTGTGTTGTACTAAATGATAGATGAAAGATATTAATCTTAAGTGAAAAGGCACAGAGACAGGACGGGTCATGTGGGGTGGACGGGTGAAGCGAACACCAAGAGCTCTTCACAGATCACTATAAATTTTCTGGGGAGGAGGATCTATGGGGACCAGTTTTGCTTTCTTTTGTTATCAATCACAGATTTTGTCCATATTCAATATATTAATTCAATATTCAATTGTGAAATATGGGAAGATGTTCCTGCTAGGAGTTTTTGAAATGTTTGTGCATTTTCTTGTTAAAACATTTAAAAAAAATGTTTTAGTGCACATGAGTCGTACTTGATAGGGTAGAGTGAGGTGTCATTAAAAGTTACCGTGTGAGGTATTTATTTGAAGTTTTTATTATCCATGTAGAATTCCAGTTCTGACAGGATTGGTGAAGTTAATTTGTTCTTGTGACAGTCTTGATTGCATTAAATATTCTACGACTCGCAGTATGTTGATCTGCTGGGATTTTTTCATGTCGAAAAAGAAATTGGTAAACTAAGAGCACAGGGAAAACATGGGAATGTGGTCTAAAATTAACCGAAAAGGATGGTGTGCCAATACTTGTAATTTTTGTAACGGCCGTAGCAATTTCTTGTCTAGTTTGGACCTTGCTTTGGTTTAAAGCCAGGGTATATTGGTTATCACTGGGGCTACACTCACTCAACATACTAGCAGGCAGGGTATTCTGATTCATCAATGGGGCTACACCCACTCAACATTCTGACAGGCAATGTATTTTCGTTCGTCTGTGGGGCTACACGTACTCAGCATATTGACAGGTACCCTTGATCCAATCTTGATTCTTTTCCCACTCGTAAGCACAAGACAACCTGTCAGTAAGGTGATTACCAATTTGAAAAGATAAGTATTCACTTTCTTTCATAATGGATAAAGTACCCACGCTATTCTTATGTGCAATATAATCCTCAACTATTGGAGAGAAAAAATCAAATTATAACCTCTGCAGGGTGATATGATTAAATTTATTTTTGTACAATACCTTATTTGTGTACACCGTAAGGGGAAATTATGTCTTATTATGTTTTGTTGTTGTTAAGGCCTGCGCGAGGGTAATTATTGAGTTGAGGGGTCCGGGACCACTAACTTTTGAAGGTCAAGTGTAGCAAAGTAGGAATTCATTCAGATCAAGAAAGTCCTCCTGTGTGAACGCAAGAGGCATACTGCCCTGCCTGTTGCGTAGCAAGTGCTTGCTCTGCTGTCCTATCCTGGGGGGATACCCCATCCCTAGCTAGCAGTTACCCCATCCCAGGGTGGGGGGTACCCATCTCTGGCTGGTGGGGGAGCAGGGGGTACCCCATGTCTGGCCCGTTGGGGGTGGGGGTACCCCATCCCTGGCCAGGGGGGTACCCTGGGGTACCCTTCCCTGTGAACAGACAGACTCACACCTGTGAAAACATTACCTTCCCGTCGCACTACGTACGCGGGTGGTAATAACGGTAAAGTGGATCGAGGTCGAAATTGCAGATACATTATTTACTGAGAAAAATCCCAAAACTTCTTTCTAAGAATTGTTCAGAAAGTCAGTTGATGAGTCTTATAGCTAAAATAAGCTAATTCCCTTTCCTAATTTGACAACTATGGTACACTATACACCGAGTTTATGGCGTGTGTCCATTTACGGTCAGTGCCCGTAACATAATTGATTCATCCTCCTCAGATCACTAAGCCAGAAAACAAACAGGCACGGGTCCAAAAACGGTAATTCAAGCACATGAATGGAATAAATTAAAACGGTTGGCGGTTAATGAATTGAGCGTGAAATGGTCATTGAATTGCATTGGAGACCATCTTTATAACTGTGTACAATGCAAGTATTTTAATTATCTGTTTTTCTTCGAACTTCAATTGAAGTCATAAATCATTTACTTGGATGGAAATAAAAACATGGGGAATGTGGGCGTGGAGATTTGTGCAGACGTATTCTTAAGGTGGCTTATACATTTGACCGTAACTTCCTGACCTGTTTGCTGGACGTAACTATTGTTATTAACTTTACACTTTTTGTCCAAACGTATGATGAGAGAAATGACCGTTCATTTTGAGTGCTGTAAAGGTATATATTTTATTACTTGCTTTTATTTCGTGCTTTTATTCGCAATTTTGAAGATAACATGCCGCAGTCAGTTTTTTCGAAAGAAAGTAAATGACCAACTTTTAATTTTCCAAATGAACATAGCGATTTAACATGGAATTTTAATGCCTCTAACGGGTATCTTTGTCGGCTGTTTTGATGTGACAGGGTGTGAAAAGAAGAGCGAGATACCCTGTAACTTCATTGACGAAAAACACCAATTTAAAATTTGTGACATTATCTGTTTGGGATAGATGTGTGTAAGAATTGACGTTTGTCGGTCGTTTCTTGATCGTGTTGTCCAAAACAGATTGATGTTTCGTACATAGACACAGATAGTTCATTCACGAGCAAGCCACAATTTAAAATCTAAATCACGAACTTTGGCAATTTAAAAGTTTTGATGGGAGATGCGATCACAGTCGGACATGTTGACATTAGTGTCCCCAGTCCAAGCACATGGATAGATGGACAGATACATGTGACACTGAGTCTGTATATTTTAAGGTGTAGTCTCTCTTACTGAGAAGAAATTTTATTTTTATTTTGATACCAGTGATTATTTTCATAAACGCTTTTGGGACACGAAAAGATAAAATGAAATTGTGATGAAACGGTAAACCATTATTTAATCTGTTGTCGTTCCATGTTCAAACCTTTCAAAATTGAATGGCCATATCTTTCAAAATTGAACGATCCGACCATTAGACATCTAGAACAACATCACCTTTAAGAATTTGGAAAAGTCTTAGCCATTGCAATAGGTTAAAACGTTAAAAATTAAAAAGTCAGACCATTTAAAAGTTGAAAATGCAAATTGAATGGTCCATAAACACAGACACTTACGGCATGGGGATTAAATTAGGCAAGCCACGCTCTACCTTTGAGCGACTGAAAAGAATGAAGGCTGGTTTTGAAGCACTTGTAAAAATAAAAGAAATCTCTTTGCATGCAAACCAGAGAGATTTCTTGAATTGACGCGTTGCATGTTCAGTGAGGCGTGGAAAAACATTGGATATAAACCAAAGGAAGGTTAAACTGTTTGACAACTGATTATCAAACTTCTTTCTGAAAACATGTATGATGATGGAAAAATTAGCAGTAAACTACAAAGCTTGTTCATGTAGATTGGCTATTCCACCAAATGTGTAGCAGAAGACATGTGTTCAACTTGGAAATAAAGACATAATTGTCCAGGGTTCAGGTAATTCCTTTCCACTTTAACTGTATTTAGTGTAAAAGACAGAAGACTTGTCAGCCTATCAGCAGATCTATGTTCTTCTGTTCGTTTAGTTGTTACGCATTAATGTATATTTAGTGACTCGTAGAGTTTACCTAAGCGGTTGGTTTCAGGCTATGCGTGAATGTTTGAGACTTTTGACAATTTATTTTGGCACTATTTGTCTGAGTACAGAATGGTCACCACACATGAATGTCACCAAGCATCAATGTTGATCCCCCCACGAGTCACCTATGTGACATTGTGTAATTCTTACACTTCCTGATATTTGTTACCTTCACACTGGAAGCAACTAAGTGATTAATATGAAATTTTGTATGAATAAGACATGCAGTAATAGTTTTTGTAAGAACACTGTTGCTTTGTGGCTTTTCCTATCACTCACTTGACCGTGGGAAAAATAGCCTTCAAAATGTACAAAGTCGTCAGTCAAAAGCTGCGGTAGCATTGTCATATGAACTGGTCAGCTGAGAAGTTGCGATGGAGATTTGACACCCATTAGCAATGGGCAAAGCAGGTGCAGCACTTGAGGATGAGGTTACTGACAAGAAAGCTCCCTAGAATAATAATAGACACATCGAAAAATTATAAAAGCACAGCTATTTTTCAATAATTGCAGTTAAATTTTTTGTGACATATTTAGAGTTGAAACGGGGTCTTAATCTTTAAGTTTTCTCCGTTGTGCTCGTGTGTAACATAGTTTGAACACAGATAAACGATCAATTATCACGTATCTTCTTTGCGCAAAACATCTTGATCCCCTCAAGATGTAGAACATACACCAAGTGCAACGACAAGAGGCGGACACACGCAGAGAGCTTTACGATCCTCAAGTGTCAATCCTAAATAAACACAGATAACAATGGCGAAGAAAACTATTCGAGGTTTTGTAAAATTCGATCTTATGAAATTGATCCCATTCATCTAACTGGACAAAAAATGAGAGGTACAACTCAAGTAGAAATCTTACAATAGAATATTTACATGCCAAGTATTATTTGATCAAATTTAAGTACTACTTCTTTTCACAGCACTCCTCTATTCAAAGTTCGGCAACACACCAGCACCATAATATTGGTAGTTTTTACAGTGTGTGTAGTTAGGGAGAATTTGCCCAATTTAGTCTCATCTACAGAGAGACGAATTCAAGGAAACCTTAACAACGACAAAGACTTCGCTCTTTATTCAGTTTTATTGTATGCGAGACATTTCAACGAAAAACGTGCTTCGTCTTGTATTTGCAGTAGAATTCCCCTTTATTTCGTTCAGTGATTGAGATTATGACATTTGATTGAGTTGTACACATCGTGATTTACATTGAAATGTCTTTTTGTTGAATTGGACGTTTATGGTAGTTTTGGTCGGAATATTGAATTGAATTGCAAAGTTCGGACTGGAGCTTTATAAAGTTATTGGCAGTGGTCGTGAGAAATTTATGTTGGCTGTGAAGCATATTGGCAAGCAAAATGGTATGTGACTTTACTGGCTAATTGTACAATTCAGTTCTTTGAACAGTATTTTTCTTGAATGAAGTCGCTGGAAATGGAGACTCAAATTTTGTCGTGTCATGTCAGGATTTTTCCAGGGAAATTTTGAGAACTATCTTCAGAGTTAGTCAGTTCAACTACTTTCATCCTCATTGCATGTAACCTGACCAAAACGAGGTCTGGGATTAACTTCAGTTTTGGATGTAAAAGTTGGAAAACAATGGCTTATGATCAGTCAGTAAACATTGATGCATCTTTTCCGAGCAACAACACAACAATTAAGTTTCTATGGACAATAGGAAACGGTCGCAACAAAAATGCTGTTAAGTAATTGTACAAAATATTGTATCTCTCTTTTTGGTCTGTCGTGTCTAACGTGCTTTAATATTTTGTATTTTTCAGAGTGTAATGGGCTGAATTACATTGACAACAGTTGGTTACTATGACGATCAGTATGCGTGAGGAGGAGGTTGAGACAGCCATCAAGGTTGTCGTCGTTGGCAACGGAGCCGTGGGGAAGAGCTCCATGATACAGAGATACTGCAAGGGAATCTTCACCAAGGATTACAAGAAAACAATTGGAGTGGACTTTCTCGAGAGACAGATTGAGTGAGTATCTTTTTTCGACAATAAAGGTATCTAATTTAATGAAAGGTACTCAGCTCAGGATCAAGATGGCAGAAGATGGGTTGGATGAAGGAAACCTTTATGGTTTCTGGTCATGTTTGAAACCTTGTCACTGAATTTCTCTTTCAACTTCCCAAAATGTTGTTTAGCTGTTATAAATTCTCAATGAGTCTTTTTCCAATTTAACACGCAACGTGTAGTAATGAGCCATTTGTAAATAAAGTTACCGCTCAAAACAAGAGTAAACCTAAAGATTCTGTGCTCGACAGCAAACAAACGACCTTATTTTCAAGGTTCTATTGTAATTTCATTGGTTTGTTATCAGCAGCCATAATTGAGTTGTTAGATGAATATAATTTTGACTCGTGGTGACAGAAGCAAGTCATGATGATGTCAAGTTGCCAACCTTCTGAAGAACTATGTCAAGATTAATAAATCCGTCAACGGAACAATGTACATCGTCTGTGGACCAAGCCTGTCTCATCGTCTTGAAGATCATTGGAAATGTTTCAGTGCAAAATGCTTGCCCAGTTACAGTAGTTAACTTTCAGCTCGAATATCTCGGGAAACACAGCATGAGTCGGACGTAATGATAAATCATACTTATAATACTGCTGTTTAAAGAAGCACAACTTGTGCTTAACGTACACATGATCGAGATTTCCCAAACATTTGGTCTGCTTTGTCACATCAGATCAATTACACGTGATATGTTTTTTGAGGATCAACTATGAGCTTTGCAACTGAATGGAAAGAACACTGGACGTCCAATTCCAGAGGTCCTTGGATCAAAGGCAGCAAAAATTTTGTCCACAAGGGAATTTCTGGGATTTTAAAACTATCATGGTGCCATTCCTTGCATTTTTCGATTTTATGTCACAATGTAATGGTCTTCAGCGAGTTGTTGTGAACTGAGGCAATAACGTTCGTGGGCATAGCATACCTCGCCCAACATGAACGGACAACACATATGTACTTTCAGAAAATTCATTGAAAAGAGAGCAGTGTTTGTACTCATGAAGACCACATTTTGCAAATGCTTTAGGTCATATATTCCACAAGCTTGCAATATCAAATGCAAACGCATTGCCAAACGTGTCCGTCATGTTCATATGAGACTCAGAGCGGTCTGTAGTTTATTTCATAGATGTGTTTGAGTCGTAGGTTTTTTCAAACAAACGTTCAGCCCAATGTTCTCTTCGCTACAGAATCGTGCATGAAAAGTAAATAGTCTCATCTCCAATTACCGATGTGTAATGGACTTAATGTGACCTAAACACAAAAGAACCATATTTTCTCAAACCCTCAAACCGTGTTGTGTTGCAAACAGAGGACAGATATCTACCCGAAATAACACATAAGCATTTAGCTTAAAAGTTTACCCACAAAATCTCGACGTCAGTAATATTTCCGTTTTTTTCCCAGTCTTTGTTGAGTAATGGTGATTGGTACGAGTTCCAGTGACCATGAAATGAACTCAGGGGTTATCTGAGATTTACATGCCCAGTTCACTGAATATTTAAACAATTGTGCACTCGTCCGCCACGAGTGGATTTTGCTGTTTGACAAGATGATTTTCAACTCGTTTGCCCAGATGTAGAAGATTAAATTTATCTCTAAAACAAGTTGATTTTCATCCCAACAAGTTGAAATTGTAGTTGCTCATCTGTAAGGATAAGTTTGTATAATTTTTAAAGTTATTCACTGCTAGTACATTCAGTAACACTCGCCCGTTAGTCATGGCTTATCCAAAGTTATTCTGTCATTAAAGTCATCACACATGAAGCTGTTGCGCAGAAGCTACTTGTGCTGATGGCATGTTGTTCGCAATTTTATTTTGATTATCTGTAGAATAAATATTTGTATTTCTGTCATTTGATTCTTTACAGCTGCAAAAAACCAATTTATTTTGCTTCAACTTTTTTGTCGGGGGGGGGGAGGTGCTAAGCCAGGGAAGAGGGGAATATGACCATTAATTGAAGAAATAAATGGTCACTTATTTAAAGATAGATAACTTCTATTGTCTTGTCTTGTGTGTTGTGAACATTCATAATGTCTTGGTTCTTTAGTGAAACCACAATTCTATGACGGAAATTGGAGACCATAATTGAAAACTCATTGTGTTTTATCAAATTGAGATAACATGAGACTGAACCTAGTTGTGTGCGTGGCATGTATCAGTGAAGGGTGACATCATTCTCAAGTATCTCTAAGATCTCTTCGACCAGGAAAAAATTATTCCATGTGTATGTTGTGCGAAAAGACACTTGATCGTTGTTTAGTGTCAAGAGGAACAACAAAGACAACGTTTTACGGTATTACAGATCCTTATCTGGTATCTCTGCATTAAAATGTTGGAAGATGTTATCAGTGTGCAAAGAAATAAGAAATATCAAAGACACTTGGACGACGCACACGGGATGCGGTATTGACGGTGAGCGTTGAAACGAATGATCACATGTGATACATGGCAGGTGTTGTGAGCGTATGTTCACATGCAATGGAGTTTTTCCACAAACTCTCCTAAATTGCCAACTTCATTTTGGTCATGCCATTAAAAATCAACTGGTCCAATAAAATGCATATCTTTGACTTCTAGTTACACAAATGAAGAAGAAAACTGCAAATATAGGGCAATACAAAGTTGGCAATAATGCCAACAGTGCCAACTTTGTGTATTTGTGAAAAACTCGAATGTTGTGGCACATTGTACTTAATACGTAAGTATTTAGGTTTCCGTCCAACTGGTGGTCGGGAATCACCAATTATTTTTTATGTCGGGAAAAATGAAGCAATTATTTGGCACGTTTTGCGTCAGCTGTTTCTTACGAGTCTGTTATTTTCCCATAAATTCCGAATGGATTTTTTTTCCAGAACATGGAAAGTAATTTGACCATGTGATTTGAGCAGATTGTCATTTTTTTTTTGTTTTTTTTTTTGGAATTTCACCATTTTGCATTGATGGCCATATCTTACTTTCAATGGGAGAGCTGCTCTCTATATCCAAATTGGCAAATACGATAGAGAACTGAGGATAGAGAATAGAGATATCAGATCCTTGGCAAAAAGTATTCCACTGATTTCTGGTTGTTAAACACTTTTTCTCTTTGTTCACAATATTATCTTCAGGGATCAGATTGCAGGCTGAAACCTTAAGTTACAGTTTTAGTGATTAACTTTTACGGATGCTTTACTAAAAAATTCCAAATGTTACCTAATACTTTCAAAAAGTAATCATCATATTTCATAAGGCGCTGGTCTCTTGACAACTCTACATGTGAAGTGTCGTCAAAATATGTTTCCATGTGAATGATTTAAGGTGGTACAATCAGTGTTAAGGTATTGTACTACGCGCAGCACGAGAAGATGGGTTCACCTAGAATAAACCCTCCAAAGAAAAAAAAAAGCAAAATTATAAGGGAGGATTGGAACTTGTAGATGGAATCTTTTTCTTCTGGTGGTGTCATCCACAAGATGTGAACATCTTTTATTTTTGATCACACCAAGAAAGTGGTTGAAGTTAGTTGTATGCCAAGATCAGACTTGGTCTAAGATTCAATCAAAATAATTTGATCTGTCAGAGAATATAGGGCCACTATGGCGGAGTAATTACATAATCCCCCCATTCAGGGGATTACGTAATTACTCCTCCATAGATGACCCTTTGAACTTTGTGGTTATTATTAATAAT
>JBCAUG010052196.1:0-23507 GCA_038406175.1 Haplosyllis leylae | reverse complement strand
GGGTAATATTCCAGTGTCTGAAAATCCTACTTTGCATCAATTTGGATGTCCCCAGGAAGAGTGTAGGTCCCAATTTTGAATTGTGTGGAACATTACCCTGGAATTGTTTACACCTGAAATTTGGATTTCACATTTAAATGTCAAAACTAGTATCTGAGGCTTCGGAGATTGACAAGTTCAGTAAATCATCAAATTCAAGAAACCACTGGGTTCTGCTCACTTGATTGATTTTGACATGTTTACATTTCTCTCTATTTCATTCATTTTTGTAACATGAACAATATCAAACATCTGCCACCCTTTGTCTTTTGTTTTGGTAAAAAAAATTGACTTCAACATAGTCGCTGTTATCTGATTCTTCATTTGGGACTTCGTCCCCCAACAGTATTGGTATTTTCTGTTCTGATCCATGACTAAGACATGGTCACCTTTCTGAAACACAATGACATTTTCATCCACCAAAAATTTTTTGGGGGGTCTTGTTCTGCACCAAATACACTTTGCATATCATTTTTTATTGTCGCTATTTGATTTTCTTTACTACCATTACTGTTGTTTTTATAAGCATCATTGTCACTGTTATCTACATTATTGTCATCACCATAACCAACAGTTTCCTTGCTCTCATTTTTTTGCGATTCACATTTGGGAACTTCAGGAATGTCACCATCATTTTCAGGTATCACACTTTTTTACACGCTGTTTTAACAGCTTTGCTCTTCAAATGGGAAATATTTTTGGATGAAATTTCATGGTTTCAGAGATTTTTAAGAGATTTGAGACAATAGAGCCATCTGATTGGCTGAAATGGATGATCACATGACTTTACAGTGAGATTTGGGTAGGGAATGACAATTTTGGTTGTTCCCACATGGAAATGACAAAACAGCTCTGCATGAAGCCTTCTGGCTTCCTTGTTGTTCTTTTGAACTGCCACTGTCAGGGTTCACAGGAGCTTCATCTGCTTTAGCATCATTTTCAGGTTTCACAGGAGCTTCCATCTGCTTTTTCTCTTCTGGACTGTCACTGTCAGGCTTCACAGGAGCTTCATCAACTTTAAAGTCATTTTCAGGTTTCACAGGAGTTTCATCTGCTTTAACATCATTTTCAGGTTTCGCATAAGCTTCATCTGCTTTAACATCATTTTCAGGTTTTACAGAAACTTTATCTGCTTTTTGTTATTTTGAACTGTGTCAGGTTTGGCAGGAGCTTCATCTGCTTTAACATCATTTTCAGGTTTCACAGGAGCTTCATCTGCTTTTTGCTCTTTTGGACTATCACTGTCAGGTTTCACTGGAGCTTCATCTGCTTTCTGTTCTTTTGAACTGTCACTGTCAGGTTTCGCTTGCTGGAGCTTCCATCTTCTTTCTGTTCTTTCACAGGAGATCCTGGTCCAAGAGAATCATCAAGTGTCTCTTCAGAATTGACTTCAACTATTTCAGAACTTTCTTCATGTTTTCTACAAGGTTGAGGAGATTCATCCAAAATTACTTCTACTTCAGATTCTGTGATGGTTAAATCTACTGATGCAGTGACAGAACTTGCTATTTTGAGAACATCTTCTGTAACATTGTGGTCTTAAATTTGTTCCAGAATTGCCCTGTGTGCATGCTGCTTATGTGTTTCTACAGCTTTCAAAGTAAAAAACACCTCATCACAAAAAGCACATGGTTTATCTTTTTCCCCCAAATGGAACTCTTTGTGGCTTGACAAGCCATTTTGTTACAAAATCTTTATCACATTCATCACACTCATACAACACAGTGTCACCATTCTCAGCATTACTGTTGACATTATGACCATCATTGTTGAAAACTTCGGATAAAGTTTCACTAATAGATCAGTCATCTGATGTCATGTGTGATACTGATGGTGTGCTTGACAATGGTGCCATGCTGATCCTCTCCCCACATTCTTCAATACCTGTAGAGGATGAAAGACAGCTAGTGTTCAGTCCATTTGCATTGCCATCCAACTGCTCAATCTTTGTCTTCTTATCCTAGTTGGAATCTGACACAGAAATAAAAGGTTTCTATGTTCTAGGGACTTTCTACTCTGCAATACGGCTTTGCTCCCATTTTTATTGTCTTTGATATCTTCTTCTACAACCTTAACTTGATTCTTCTAACCATTATTGAAAACATAGTATAATTTATCTATGCCATCTTTTCCATCAAAATTGTCCCCTTCTTTTCCATTCTGCTCTTCAGTTTTCTTTTCATCTTTGTGTTTAGGCATGCCATTATCTACTTTTTTTAGGTGGTTTAAGTTTACACTAAACCACCTTATACAATCATGATCGGCAACTTCTTTTCAGCAATTTGAGACACTTCCCATTGGAATTTTTTTCAAATTTGGACACAAGACACCTTATGACATATCCCAGGACCCTTTTTGGTCAATTTTGGCTAATGTCAATTTTTGATGACTCCAGGCCATTCAAGTACTTTTGTCAAAATTGGGTGCCTTCAGAAAATTTAAGTTTTCTCAATGAAGGAGTGATGACTCATCAAAATGTCATGGGGTTTTAGGTGGGCAGATAACTAGGCTATATGATGGTACCATTTATGAGGGGTGTGACACACTTGGGGGGTGCTGTGGGGTGTTGAATAAAAAGTTTGCATTTTTTGGCACATTTGTGACAGCTTAGAGGTACTCGGGATTCACCAATTTGATCAAGAATCAGCTCATAGGTGTATCCTAGTGTATAAGTGTATCCTAGGGTGTTTGAGATACCCTGGTTTGGATTTTTGAATATGTCACTGATTGGCTGTTTCCTGAGTTGATAAGTGCCGATTTTTGAGAATTTTTCAGATGTTAAAAAGTTCAAACTTTTTTTGACCCCTCAAATTTCAGAATTTTAAGCCATAAGTTGCCATAAGATGTGCAATAATATGTAAATTAGAGTAGCAATTTTTTTTTAAGTGGTCCAGTGTCTGAGCTATGGTCATTCGAGTGAGTGGCCATTTTCATGCAGAAACATAAATCATCCATTTATGGCATGAAGGGTTGATGATAGGGATCCAATGTCAATTGATGATTTGTAGGGGACCTTTTTAGCTGCCAAATAGTACCTTTTGAGAATTTTTGTGATTAATGGTTTTCTCGTAAATTGAGATTTTGTGAATTTTTTTTGATTGGCTGCTGCTTGTTTCATGCATGGGTTGGGAGGTCAAAATTGATATGAATGGTCAATCTAATGTTTCTCTAAGGGTATATATATAATGTCAAAATGAGAAAAATTTTACCAGAGCAGAAATGGGGCACATTTCCAAGAATTCATGGGTTACAGCCTGTAGCGTCAAGCAATTTGAATTATTTTTGTCAAAAAGGTGAAATTAGGTGAAAAAGAATCACTAGACCCTAAATTGAGTGATATTCAGTGATTTGGTGAAATTTTCAAAATTATCATGTTTAACATGATAGTGTACTCTTTGCTCATTTCTGAAGGCAATTCTTGTCTGATTTTGATGTAAGATCACTCAAATTAAAGCTTATGACCTCCTCTACAAGAATATGAAAGAATTTTGCCACTAGGGGGCCTGTAAGGGATCTAAAAATGGCAAAAATGTGTTAAAATTGCAGATTTGGCACATTTTTGCAATTTTAAAGAACCTTACTGGCTCCCTAGTGGCAAGATAGCTCCATATTCTTAAAGAGGAGGTCATAAGCTCTTTGATTTGAGTGGTGTTACATCAAAATTGGACTAGAATTGCCTTCAGAAATAAGCAAAATGTGAAGCAAACTTCAAATGCTCGTATCTCTGAAACTAGACAAGATATCAAAATTTCAAATACATATTAGGAATCAGCAGCAAATTTTACATCAGATAGACATGGTTTTCTAATTTTATATATTTTTTGGAAACTTAACTTTTGGTAGATCTAGATGACTCAGCACTTTTTGCTAATTGTCTGTTTATAACATGAAGGGTCAATGATAGGGGTACAATGTCATTGGTGATTTGTAGAGGACCTTTTTACCTGCCAAAAGACACCTTTTGAGATTTTTCTGAATTACAGTTTTCTCATAAATTGAGAAATCATGAAATTTTTTTTTGGTTTTTGGGTTCATAGCTTCTGGCATCAAGTAACTAATGGGGCATATGGACAATGGTCACACAGGCATAATAATGCGTAGATCTACATGATGACAGGTGTGATGGGTCACATTAAATTTACATGAGGTTCACGCATATTAACATCAATTTTGACATCACACATGCAGGTCATTGAAATTGGTCAATTTTTATTTTTATTGACATTTTGAGGGTTTTTGGTGATCTTCATATGTTACGTCAAAATTGACATTAATATCTGTTAACCTCATTATGTCAATTTACTTTTTTGTGAACTTCCTGCATAGTAAAGCTGTTTGGCTTTTTGACAATTTGACATCTTTTTCACAATTTGGCCTCTTTTTGACAATTTGACATCTTTTTGACAACTTCACATCTTTTTGACATCTTTTAACTTAAACCACCTCAACCCGTCACAGGACTATTTTGCTCTGCTTCACAAGCCAACTGCACAAAAAGAAATTACTCCTGCGCAAGTACTATCAGTTTCAGCAATTCTACCACCACCGAAAATTGCAACATCAGCCATTGGTAATGCAAGCATTCCTAACTATGACGATGGTGGTCCCCCACCCAAAAAAATTGTTACGAGCAAGAAAACCCAATTGCATCACATGCCAGCATGACACTTGCTGTTCAAGAAGACAACTTTGAAATCAGTGACCAAGAAAGAACTTATAAAACTGATCAATGATTCATCGTCAGAAACTATGCAAATTACCCAGTATACATCCAGTGATGGAACAAATGAGACACACATGAAACAAGTTGTTCAGAAGAAGACCTCTCCAAGACCGCCTATATTTGTTAATTGCACATTTACTGGCACCGTAACAATAAATGTCAACAAGTGAAACTTAAAATGGGAAGAAAAAGTGTAAAAATTGCTATTAAATGAACTTTGTTATTATTAGAAAAATTCATATTTAATTAAAAAGTTATCAATTTTCCAAATATATACAGTTTTTACATGTTGAATTTAAATATTTATGAGTTTTATATAAATAAGTTGAACCAAAAATGTGTTTCATCCAAAAATTTGAAGTAAAATCTATTTAAATACTACAGCCATAATCTACACTTCATACTGATTAATTTGATATGTTACAAGCCTAGATTCTATCAAACATGAAAAAAGTTACAACCATAGTTAACAAAATTCACTGAATTTCACTAGTTTTCCAAACACCATACCTCGTGGGATAAATGCCTTACATCATTGTGAGTCAGTGAGTCTGGCTGAGATCCACCTGGAAGACACCCAGACTCCCTTCCCCTACAGGTCGGGGGGGGGGGTCTGAATGTCTCCTGGGTGTATCTCATCCAGACCCACCTCCCCGCATAACTGACATATAAGACATATGTAACTCACATGTTCGCCGCATGTAACACACAGTTATGTGTATGCACATAATTCCCTCTCACCTTCGAAGAAAAAAAAGTTAACTACGTAGGTAGCTCTAACGAGCCACCAATAACCAAGTCAGGCGGCAACCATTCACTTTATTGTGGGGCCGTTGTTGGATGGGTTCTTTCCATAATCAGTGACTTCTGACACCTTGTTAGTTTCTTATTATGTACTTAATAATATATTAAACATTATAGTGTTAGGTGTGTAGTTGTACACTCGCTTTTGGTCGCAATTCGGACTGCATTCCTCTTTTGAGGTTTTGGCATGGGCTCTACTTGTTGGCAGTGAGCACATTGTTGTGTCAAAGGTGATCGAAATGCAAGTAACTTCATTACATATCATGCATTATATTTAGGGATATGTACACATCAAAAATAACTAATAAACATCATGTTTTGTGCATTTGTTTTTCCAGCGGCGTCCTCAAGATAAATAATAAATCTATGCTTGGAGGCGCACTTGAAGAAAAAATGATCCCTGAAATGTGTACACCTGAAATATTTGCACTTTTTCCTACCTCCTACTTTTGATGCCTACCTTGTAAGGATACTTTTTCTCATGTAGAAATTTAACAGTTTGAGAATGTATTTAAACGCATAAAGGCCCTGGTGATCTGCTGAGATATAAAGGGGACAAAGTGATGTGCTTTAATAAAAGGAGGCCACAGATTCCAATGCTTTTTACAGGTGCCATGTTTCCATTAGGTGTTTAGTTTATGTATAACAGTATTCATTATGGCTGGTTGGGTAATTTTGGTTTCATTCACAACGACTCAATTTCTTGCCTTACATAAGATCATCATTGGTGTTATGCCAACACACACTGGTAGATAAAGCCGAAGAAAAATTAACTGAATAGGTGAATAAAGCTCTTCAGGCTCAATTGCTGTTTTGGTGTAGCTTTCAGTCAGCAGTCCATGATTATGTGATGTGAGATGTGATCAAGTGAGCAGTGCTTGAAGAGGCATCACTTGAGTTTAACTTAGTGCCAATTGCTGTTGGCTGCTGATATGCAATTACAACCAGTGGTGTGGTTGTGCTAAGTGTCGTAAGTAAGCATGCACACATTTGTAGTTCGGTATCAATTAAATATCAATTGCATGGAACAGTTTTAACTTTTGGAAATCTATGTTTGTGTGAGAGAGAATGCAAATGAAATCTTATCTTGAAGGGATGAGCAAATTGGCTTCACTGCCATTACCATTGTAATCTACTTGTGTCATACAGGTTTGTATTATTTACGGGTCTGATGTCTGTATCTTTATTCAAGTGCAGTTAAGTATCAGATATTGTGTAGAAAGGGAAATGAAAAGGGATGTTACCAGTGGCTTTACCTTGCTGCTTAGCCAGCTAATAAATAACTCACTTTGACCTGTACTTGCTATTTATCATTGCACAAGCTAGGTTAACATCTCTATGCAAAATATACGACGCACCAGTAAAAAGTAAAGGAAGGGCAAAAGGATGGCAATAACTTGTAGTTGGTATTACAAGCAAACTGTCAAACAATATGAAGGTGGATGGATGATCTTACAGCTAATAGGAAATAAATGGACCAGACAGTGACGCCATCTCTTAAAGTGGTGGAGAATCCCATCATCCAAACATTCGCTTCCAACATATTTGTTGGAATACACAAAGTTTATAATAAAGAATACCTGCGGTTGCAGTTACATACCACTGAAGAAGACACTATTTATGAACCACTAACAGACATTGATATAATGTAAACGTTTCGCTTTTTGTGATTATTGACCATAAATTTGTGAATTTACAGAGATGAGGTGCTACAGTTTCGGAACTCGTCGCGATTTTAAAGGGCAGAGTTAATGGTTAAATTATTTTTCCTTTGTTGCCGGTTTTGTTCTTTTTCTACCTTGCTTTATTTTAATTTCTTGAACTCTGGTGATAGATGCCTAAAACACACTTATTTCACATTGAAACACAAAGGAACAAGATTCATTTTATAATTTGCTGTTTTAATAGGAAGAGTAGATCAACTATGTTGCTAATCCAAATGTTTGAATCGAAAATTAATAACAGAACATATTTAAAGACAACGCTTATTTAAAAAGAAATTTGTAAGGTATTTTTCTTGGATTATTATCAACAACTTCATCAATTACCGGCGGAATCACAAGCCGTTGACAAAATGAGACTGCTAAATCTAGTTAGTGACCGCTCAACAAATTTATCAATTCCCTCTTTTGGTATACATGCCTCTTTTTTACCATTTATACACAATTTATAACTGTCAGATCTGTATGGTATAGGGCATGCGAAGGTGTTGTTTGGGGCCACCGGTTTGTTATTTAAAAGTTTAGACGCATACAGACCAGGGTATTGAGCGAGACTCTGCAAAGAAAAAAAGGTGAATTAAGGGTCATCAACTTTGAGAATATGTCGCTTTTCATCAGCGGTCAGCTTGTTGGCACTCTATCAATGTGTTTACTGGCTTCTTTATTTGGACGAAGAAGTGAAGAGATTTTATGTGGACTGTTTGGGCTGAAGGTATGCTAAATCAATAATTTGATGATGGTATCAACACGTAAGAAATAAAATTTGATATTTTGTACCTATCTAAAATGTCACAATTTGTCTTGCATCATTATTAAACAGTTAATAGTCATATGTATAATTTTATTCCACACATACAGGGTTTATCCACTCTCCAGCATTGGTTGAGACTGAAAAGTAGACGCATAGATACATACATATTGATACTGTCACACCGAACTCCGTTTGTGTAGTGGCCAAATACAGAATGTAGTACCTTATCGGAGTACTTTCTGTGATCACAGGATGGATACACCGACTAAGTAGTTGTCTGTGTCAACAATTTAAGTCGCCCTCTCTACAGTTGGCTGGCACCTTTCAGAACAAGAAATAATTTCTTGTGTACGCGCCTGTCTTGACAAAAGTGGCTTTTCTTTTCAGACATCTCTACCGGTGTCCCTCTCTCTTGCTCGCCTCTGAATAAGAGATCCAATAGAAAGAAGTGTTATATGTCAATTTATCTGCGCTACTTTTTTCAAGTGTTTATCATTTTAATCTTGTCACTGTACATGTTGTAGTAGTGCATGGGCGGAATTTGGGCATTTAACCAAATCCATAGGTGTAAAATAGCTCGAGTGTCAATATTGCCATCTATTAGTATTAGATTGATTCGCTGATAAAGACGGTGAATTAATGGGCAGAGCTTATATTTGGTAAGTTTCTTTAAAGCCTATTTGCGCTTTACGGTTTATTAATACGTATATTAACCGACGTGCCTGGGGGTTATTCGTGATGTACGATTGGAATACTATACATTTACAATGTAATCTGATAATGCGACCACTGTGTGTCGTGGGGTCATAATGACGAGATGACACGGTGTTGGTTAGCGTGTAATGCTGGTTTATTGCAGGGGAACAAGTTGTACATTCATCGGGTAGATTTACTGAAGTGCCCGCTGTAGGCTGGGGCATGCTATATATACAAGGACGTACGGTGTCCTTGACCTTGGTCGGCTCGGCACTCCGACACTGTGTCTTCTCTCTTTTTTGTATCTATTGCATTCATTAGTTGCTCACGTTTTTGTTTTAATTAACATGATAATTCAATTACGTTTATGTTACCTAAGAAGAACAGTAAAACAAAGGCTTTGTAAAGTTAAAATATCAAAATATCTTTAAGTGAATTCTGTGTATGGATATGCCATTTATTGGTTCACACTTTTAAAATATTAGATTTGAGAAAAATCCAAGTGTCATCGATTTTGCTATCGCACCGAGGTAATTGCGGTAAAATGGCAGTTAGCAAGAGTTCATTGAGGAAATTAAAACTTTGCCAAAAAGTTGTTCCACCGTTTGGAAATAAACAAGTGGTTATTAAAGTGGGATTTGAATGAAAATCCCTTTGACAGAAGTATGACAACACTTCCTGTTCATCATGCCAACTTGAGAGAAAAAAATCTTCAGATGATGAGAGACAGACAAACAGACAAATATAAAAGTAGATTTTCCCACACCCTGCCATAAGAAACTGACGACAGTAGGTGTTTAATATGTTTTGTAATCAACAGGTTCAAGTTAAAATCATTGTAAAGCTGCGCGTATTGATGCACAGAATGAGAGACTTTCAAGGTGTAATTATTACTGATGAAAGCACATGTAGTGTAGAGGGCCTGAAATTCTGCACTCATTAGTACAAATGCTGATGGATTTTCCTCACTTCGGTGGCTTTTTGTGATTTTGCTGTGATTATTGATTAGTTATGCAGTTTTGCCAGACTTGTATATCTCCTTTTTTACTCGTCTTTCTACTCTTTGGAAGTGAGCAATGAGGTAAGTGATGAATTTTTAACATTTTTTACCACAGCATCCTAATATCGTGTCGCTTCGAACTTATCAAGTCATTGAAGTATGTGCAATCTGATTAGAAACTTTTGGTTGATGAGTACACTTTGAAGATTTCTTTTCAGTGTTGTGAAAATAATTTCCTTGCTGTTAACGAGAATAGTTTTTTTTTCATTTGACAATAATTTAGAAACAGTTTTAGCATTGACAATATGTAAATTACGATAACAAGTTCGCTTGCCTGTCTCTTTTGCTAAGTAATGGATGGTCAAGATAAAATTTCCGATGTCGGGTGTGCCCTTTTTGATGGGTGGTCCTAAAGTGATGAGAATCGCAGCATCTTATTTAAAGTTTTCTTATTGAACATACATTTTGGGCAAACAGAATTGCATGTAGTACCATTATAATGAAGAGAGGTTCTGTACTCGTCCTGTTACATTTGGTTATGGTCCCGCATACACGAAGTTGGAAAGTCATCTTCCCCCCCCCCCCCACCTTCCCCACCCCCATCAGACATAGGGAATTTTGGAATTTTGCAGATTTGGACTCAGCATCAAAAGTTGGAAAGTCACCTAACCAATTTCAATTTTGGGATTACTAATACGCGGGACCATTTTGAGCCCCGTGCAGGGGTGCCTCGTTTCAACTGTGCCAGCCATCTCGGGACATATTTTGCCCTTCCCCATTCTTCCAGTGTCGTCTATTGTCCACTTAGCCCTTTTTGCCACAATTGGGGTGTTTAGATAGCTACCTGTAAGGAATGTATGCGTCTACTAATAGGGCTATTTGCACATGTGCATCGGTTTATTTAGGGAAAAGCTAAAACCCCGTTAAACATCCCCAGTGGGGCAGAATCAGAACGGATGAAATGCCGACTAGTTGGTTTGAAATGAAAGAAAGGTGACAGCAGCCATTTTGCATAGCGTGACATGTTGAACAGGTAATAAATTTACTCTCTTCTTGACCGTGTTTTGATTTTGAAGCTCAACAATATGACTTACTGATTCAATGTGTATATTTCGCTCTTTCATGATTCAGAAGGGCTTACTACAAGCTGAATGCATTTTTTTTAAACTGGGAAATGTAGTCAAGATTCGTAACTGTTGCATTGTCCAAAACTAGATGTAGATTATTTTCTGTTGCTCTCAAGTTTAAATATTTGCAAAATATGGAAGAGGTTTGAGAATTGTGCCAAAATCTCTATTTGGTCATCTGGAAATAGATCTTCAAGTGTGCTGTTAATGGATAAATTAAATTTTATAGGATCTGAAAGTGTTTTTACTGAAGGCACAAAAAGTGGGTGGTATTGTTTTGGATAAATAAATACTCGCTTTTCAGTTTCCTTGAAACTTTCAAATGGTAGACCCATCTTTTAACGAATATTTAGTTTAGCTGGTGGACGTGGTAAATAAATGGAAACAGCTTTGCAGCCATTGGATTGTTTTGGATTGATAGTACTGTTGTAGTACTGTTTCACTTGAAGTGAACGTCGGTTACATTTGTGATATCCACAGGCATATTTGAGTTTTCTCTAAATAGCTTTCGCTGAATTCAGTGAATCTTGACTAAATCCAAAAGTAGTATGGTTACCTGAGACACTCCATATCTCACAACAGATATATTCCCAGTAAAAAGAAATTTCCATTACTATCTCTGGTTAGGTATCTGTTCTACATGGTAAATGGCAGTAGATATCTAACAAGAGGCAGTAATGGAAATATTCTTAGTATTACTCCCACTGGTAACATGTCTGTTGCCAGATAAGTACCACCTCTGGTAACCAGACCAGTTTTGGACTTTGTCATGATTCATTGAGTTTGCTGAATTCAGTGAAAGCTACTTAGAGAAAGCTCTATTAAGTCTATTGTAAAAGGCCAAGATTGGTGGTGGTGATGATATAAATAATTTTGTTGGTGATATCTGTAAGATTTAACAGACAGAGAAGTTTTCATTACTGAAAATTAATGCACAGAGCTCGCGAAGCAAGCAAGTGCATTGAGATCAGTAATGAACACTTCAAGTCCGTTAAATTACTTAAATAACGGTTCAATATATAGGAGTTTCAATAGGTAGTTGTCCTACAATTGTCACTTTTACTATAGTTACAAATGGAGGCATTGTACTGTGAATTTTGTTCAGATTTCTTGACCACTACTTATGAGGCGTATTTGCACTTAGGGTCAATAGCATGTATTGATGGAATTGGCAAAAATTCCTTATACGGATATTTAAATGGCCCAGAAATGCAAGGGAGTGAAGTGAAAACAATAGGCAGGAAGGGCCAATGTGACACAGAGTGAGCAGTGACCTTCCAGGTCTCATGTAGCATTTAGTTGGCTGATCATACACATCAATGCAGATTATGAGGCAACTTCAAACCCCCGAAAAAGGCATTTAGGATTGCATTAGATGTCTGAATTTTTTTGTGGATACTGTCTGGATATCTGTCTGTCTGCATGCAAAAGCTTGAATCTGTATTATTAATAATTCATATGGATATTTTAGCTGAAAGTTGTTCAAAATCTCAGATTTTGGCAGATTTAACTGTCTTCAGAAACCAGGTAAAAATTACCAAAATTCGTACTGAAATGTATTCAAATCACTGTAAAACTTACATAAATGTGTTGTAATTGTCTTGCTCTTTCGTTTGATATGTTACAAGACCAGTTTTTGTTTCAGAATGTAAGAGTGCACTTTTTAGTGCACCCGAGTCAGTGCACTTTTGTTCCCTTATAAGGGAATGGCAGGTGTCATGCACTTGGCATTCTCTTATATGGGAACAAAAGAGCCTCAGCTGTACTTTCGTGGATATTAATGCACAGAAAAGACAATTTATTCCACCGCAACCGTGATTTAACGCTCATTACAGTACTCCATCATAAATGAAACAAATATCAAAGAGGGAAAGAATTCCACTTGCTGGCTCAAAGTCCCTTTAAGCTGTTCTCATGAGATTTCGATAGAAACGAGATGTGCGATTTTACCAATTTCATACGTTTTCATCACATTCTATACGATACCTGTTTTGCTTAAAGAGACTTTCATAAGGAAAAAGTCCCTTTAAGCAGCCAAAACCAGTTCAAATGCTCTTGAAACTTATGGTAATGAGACTTTTCATTGAAACTGGTCCAGGTGATGTGTTGTCGAACTATATTTTACGCTTAAAGAGACTTTTGATCAAAATCGTAAACTCTTTATGACCATTGCCTCCCAAAGCGAAATATTTTTTGAAGGTGAGGACAACCTCCCAAAGTGAAATATTGATTCATCCTCGTATCAGAGGTCCCGGGCTGGTGCGAAGAGGTTTACAATTTTTAATACGTGATTAACTTTTTGTCTGTCCAGGGGGGTAAATGGTATTTTCATTTCTTCGCTCATCCACGTCTGACAATTTTAGCCCCACCCCACATGTACCACCCTGGAATAGTTTCCCCATGTCCCCTCCATCACCCCAAGAGGTCCCGGGTTGGTGCGAAGAGGTTTACTATTTTTAATATGCGATTAACTTTTTGTCTGTCCAGGAGGGTAAATTGCATGTTCATTTCTGTGTTCATCCAAGTCTGACAATTTTAGCCCCAGCCCACATGTACCACCCTGGAATAATTTCCCCATGTCCCCTCCATCACCCCAAGAGGTCCCGGGTTGGTGCGAAGAGGTTTACTATTTTTAATACGCGATTAACTTTTTTGTCCAGAAGGGTAAATGGCATGTTCATTTCCGTGTTCATCCAAGTCTGACAATTTTAGCCCCAGCCCACATGTACCACCCTGGAATAGTTTCCCCATGTCCCCTCCATCACCCCAAGAGGTCCCGGGTTGGTGTGAAGAGGTGTACTAGTTTTAATACAGTCGGATTGCCACTTTCCGGGTGAACACCTATGTTATTGTTGAGTAAAACACCAAGTCTATTGTGGGTTTTTTTATGATTTTCTTGTATTATAGAAGTAATAACCTTTAAATGTTATGCAATTGAACTATTTAAAAAGCAGCGCAGAGTGAACTATCCATGTTTTTTTACTTTGGTACTTGTCCTAAAATCACTCATCACATCACAATATCAATCAGTTACATATTTTTATTGAACTTCTTTCTAAACTACATTTGGATCCTTTGAAATTTGTAAATTTATCAAAATATATTCATGGAAAATTTTTGTAATGCCGGAACATGTAACATATAAGTGTGATAAAATTCAAATAATGGAACAATGAACGTGAATTTTTTATGTACGTCGTCGGAACATTGTCAGGTCAAAATGGCGTCATAGGCTATCAGTTACACATAATGCACTTTCTTTAAAAAATGGACTTATTTTACAAATACTATCATAAGCCCTAAATCTGAATAA
The DNA here is from genome assembly GCA_038406175.1 of Haplosyllis leylae. Classification (NCBI taxonomy): domain Eukaryota; kingdom Metazoa; phylum Annelida; class Polychaeta; order Phyllodocida; family Syllidae; genus Haplosyllis; species Haplosyllis leylae. The sequence goes on along the minus strand of JBCAUG010052196.1, from coordinate 9,333 downwards.
TTTATACATATATTATAAACCTTTGTGTACTTATAACATACTTTTCCAATATTTGTTAATTAAAATACATAAATTTCCTTTTTCCTTTAAATTATGTGTTCTGGTCAGTTACATAAACATGCTAAAATTTAATTATGTAAAATCTTAAAAACATTTAAGTCCAATATATACACAAATTAGAACTACAACATGAAATATCAAAGTAACAATATTTTTTAAAAGTTCAAAGCAATTGTAATAAGAAGTAAAGCATTGTTGATTGTATACATCTACAATCGCACATACATGTCACCATCAGTTACTTAATTGAACAGCTACTGCATCTACTCATGTGCGGCGAAATTTGCAATTTTCTGTGTATCCAAGCAATTTAGAAGCAGTTTGAAATACAGTTCAAATGTTTATTTCTTCTTGCCACAAATTAGATTCATTTGTTTTTGTACTTGTCGACTTTTTTCCATAATCACCTGGCTTCTAGACGCTTTGTAGAACATGCTTACTCTGAAAGAAAATGTTATTTTATTTTTGATAATATGTAGCAAATGTGAAGTATTTATTTTGCAACCTGAAATAAATATATTTTGCATAGGACAGACTTGTGACAAACTTTTTTGTTTTAATGAAATGAATAATGTAACATGTAATTTCATTTGTAAACAAAAAAGTATTCAATTATCAGTTACAGAACACTTACTTGTGAGGCTGTCTGTAAGAAAAGTCATATTTAAACTGAAATTTGAAAATTTTCAATAGTAATTTCATTTTTCATATTGATATAAGGGTAGTATCTTTCTTACATTTTTTTAGTCATTGTTGTTTCTGTCACCACTAAATGCTTCTTTTTGCATTGTTTAGATGGCCCGTCATTTTGTTTCTCCTTTTCTATGCATCGAGATATTGATGTTAAATCACCAACATGCACTGAACTTCCATCTTCAGCAATGAAGCTTTCTGGACTATGAATGACATGATCAAGCTGTGACACATCACTTGCTTCTGGACAGTCCTTAATCCATTTATTGCAATAAGTTGCGTTGTGAAGAATGCCATCATCTGCATTTGCAGTAACCTCTTTCAATGTTGTTCTTCCATCCAGTTTGTCGTAAACTTCTTCCCTCATCAGTTTCTTTGATTTTGGAACACATTTAGGTACTTTGAATTCGCCTACATTCAAAATTTTTGCAGCCATAACTGGTTCATTTGTAACTGAAACCGTTTTCACTTGTGCGGAAGGATTTTGCATATGTTCTTGCAATCCATTTCCTTCTTGAATATCAACCGAACTCAGTTGAGTACTGGAAATTGAAGGTGGTACATACTTCACTTGTGTGGTAGGATTTTGCATATGTTCTTGCAAACCATTTCCTTCTTGAATATCAACCGAACTGAGTTGAGTACTGGAAATTGAAGGTGGTACATACTTCACAGGTGTCGGTTTCAATTGTGTAGATACAGGTATGGTTGTGAAGACCTTAATTGGTGGATTTATGTTTTCTTCAGCTAATGTCCTCTGTGGGATGAATGTAGATGCTTTGACTTTCTGTGGAGTAGGAGGAATAATTTCTTGTGAAACTGAGCTGGTCTCATCAGGAACTTTATTTTCATTGGTGAGTTCCTTCACTTCAATTTTGTCACCTGTAGAACTCTGCAAATCAGTTCCAGTTAATAATTGATCAAGCTCACTCACATTTCCAGCAATAATCATACTATTTAAGTTGTGGTCATGATTGAAACTTGGAGTCGATGTTCTTTGTGGCTCATGAAGAATGAAAGTTTTTTATTCTCTTCGGGTGCATTTTCGTCTTCCTCTACCTTCACAGCAAGAAGTATCACTGAACCATCATTGTTATTTTCTACTGGGAGGTGGATGTAAGTTGGCACTAATAATTTTGGATCTTCCTCATTCATCAGTGTTGTTGTAGTGAGGTACTGGAGTTCACCCAAATTGGAAGGGTTGAGATTATTATTGACTATCAACTGTGAAGAAGTGATACTTGGGGTTTGAGGAAGTACCTGCAACGAAGTAATAGTGGGGGCTTGTACAATAACCTGTGAAGCACTGATACTGGAAGGTGGCAACAGATCAGGAGCAGATATAACAACAGATTCACTTTGGTGATTGTCACTTTCCAGTGGACGTGCGTCATTTAGTGTAACAGTTTCAACGTTCACATTCTTCTTTGGCTCAAATTTTTCCACAGGAACATTTTGGATCACATTCACATCATCATCATCATCATCAGGAGTTTCAATTTCCGCTTCAACTGAGTACAGACCTTCTGCTGTTTTGCACAAATAGTCATTATCACTTGGAGACAGACCAAATGACAAGTCCACGTCTGCATCATTGTCTTCCAGTCTGGAATGTAAGTAAAATTGTATATTTAAATACATACCGTACGTATATACATGTATTATTTAAGCTGTAACAATAAGATGTCTGAATAAAAAGACATATCTAGATTTAAATAGTAGATGTACACGTATCCAAAATATTTCTTACATTGTACTTTCCTCTGTGGTATCGAGCACTGTGTTTTTCTTGCTTTTCCCAGATTTCTTGCCGGATCTACTGTAGTAAGATGTATCCATGGACTGGAATTTATCAGGGGGCTTCACAATACATCCTGTGCTTGTGTATTTGAAGTCATCCCTGTATAAAATTGGGAAAGATATTGAAATTAAAATATTTTTTTTAAATTTCACAAGACATTTAGGTACTTTGAAATCGCCTAAATTAAAGATGTACATATGCAAAAAATATTGAAATTAAATTATTACCTCAGCACTTCTAAGTATTAATTATCATGTTTAAAGTGTATAAATTATTTAACAGAGGGTGAAATAAATATTTTTACTTACTGATTACAGTGTTTCTGTTCATTTGGACTAACATTTTGGTTTTTCCTTTTCCTTGGACGGCCAGGGCCTTTCTTTGGTCCTTTCACGCTGTTGGTCTGCTTTTTTGGTATTTTCAGAGCAGGTACTTCTCCAATAGCCTCAAGCCCTTTACGTTTCAATGCTGTGGCATTACTGGAAACATATTTTGTGCAACAGAGATTATACAATGTATTTTAAAAATATTTTAAAAAACCTTACATTTGCATACATGTACATGTATGTCTTTCTCAATGTATTGTACTATCACAAGCTGGGATATTTTTCAAGTGTCTTATTAAGTATGATTTCACCAAGTACCAAACTGAAATGTTGCAAACAATTTAATGGCTAGTACTATGTAATTTTAATCCAAAGAAAATTAGTAATTGCCTTACTCATTTCCTTTGACAAGAGGCACGAAATGTACAGGTGCAGCTCCTGGTTGTACACCTGTCCACATGATGACGATAGGCTCATCATCTTTGTTCAGTGGATATTGAATGGGGAAGAACATGCGATGAAAATCATTTCTTAGTGATGAAGCACCTCTGACAGGATAAATGGTATGTATGGGTACACCAAAGACCGATGCAGCCTGGGCTAGTTGCCAAAGACCCATGTAGGATCCAACTTTAGCACAGTGATGAATCTCCATACTGTACACATAATCGATTGTGCTTTCACTCAATTTTTGGCCAGGTGTGTAATAGTCTGAGAAAGTTGCGAATACAGTTGGCAGATCAGCATTACTGTGTACAACAGAAGCTCCACGTTCTAGACATTTATCTGTAAGGTAGTGTTGTTTGTTTATTATACCTTCAAGCAAAATTCTCACTCTGATTTCTATGTGACGTCCAAATGTGTTGTAAAATGCCTTGCTTAGAGCTCTGCACAGACAATTCCTGTCTCCTTTCGTGTAAACAGCATTCAGGTGAACAGGGCCATCATGTGGAATTTCACTTTGAGCTACCATATCTCTGACATCCAAGTTAAGAATAAACGTAACCTCAGCTCTGGCTGCCATTGGAGGTATTATGCCGCTGGATATCAAATCCTTTGCTAATTTCTCAGCTTCTTCGAAATGTGGACAACTGTCAACACCAGATAAAATACTGTACCAAAATGCTTCTTCAGGTATGTCACAACTTAAAAATTCCTCAACTGTTGGGGGTCTGTCAATCCTTATTCCGAGTGTGTTTTCACCAGCGAGCATTATTTCAGCAGAATTTCTGGAGTAAATTTCTGCTACTTCATCCTGATTATCTTGGCTGACTTGCTTGTGGGCAAATTCATCAGATTCTTCTGTAATCTTTTGTCCAACAGGAGCCCAGGAGCACACATTGCTGCAATTTCCGTCATCTTTGTGTGATGCGTCAGTTACACGATCAGTTACATCCAAAGTTTCTTTCAATTTTAACGTGATTATTTCTTCATTTTCACCGGATTTGGGCTTATTTCTCCCTCTTCTGACACTTCTCTCTTGTAATACTTCTGCATCTTTCCCCATCTGCTCAATTCCATCCATTGAAATATCAGGTAACTCATCATCACTGCTTTCAATCTCTTCATACTGAACTGTTTCCGGGCTTGCATCTGGTCTTTTTCTTTTTGCATATTTTCTTCTGTTCTCACCTTTTTTGGGTATCAGCTCTACAAGCCTCCACGGTTGTGTGTATTCTGCATTCATGCATTCTCCATCTTCCGAAACACAGGGAGGATACAAGCAGGGAACTGCTCTGACCTTAAGTTGCAGTGGATGTGGTGTATTTCTGACACTGTAAATGTCCTGGGTCCCGTCAATATGTGTTTGGAGGTCACAATCCTGTTTTCTCCTGATGTCACAAGGTCTGAAGAACTGGAACTCAACACGATAATGTTGACAACAATCCTCAAGCACTGGAGTCTGGTAAAATTCTCTACAATATTTGAAAAAATCATAGGCATTCTTAACAATGAAATGTCTAGATTTAATCTTGTATGCCATCCATGATTTGAGACGACCGAACAAAGCATCGGCATGGCTTTTCCCATGTTTTTCACTGTAATAGACCCTAATTATGGGTATTGCAAGATGTGCAAGTTCTGCAAATGGCCTTCGGCTTTTGTATTGGGCTGCACAATTGTTGCAGAATTGAATAATAAGGTCCAGGGGGACATGCTGATCTGCAAGATACTTGAATGTCAAATTCTGTGTGGCACGGGTGAGAAAGCTGTCATGCTTTAAATCATCAGTGATGTGCACCAAACATAATGTAACCAACTCTGTGCAACCTGGTCTTGGACAAGTTTTGAAGTTGACAGTGCCATGAATAGTAGTTTGAGATCCTCCCCAATATGCAGACTGTACTTCATCCTGGTAACGGTTATTAAAGTTCACAGCAAAGTCTAAAACTTGCAAGAGATACCCAGCCAACAATGTATTTTTGGTGTTTTGAAACACCTGTCTGTGCCAACTGGAACGGAACAAATGTTCAGAAAGTTTGTCAATCATATCCACAAAATCATTCACCACAGTTCTTAAGGGTCTCTTCAACTCACACTTCTGTGGTACTGATTTGCCATCATAACTTGCCAATGTTGGTATGTTACATTGGGATTGTTCTCAAGCAGTTTTGCATTGATGTCTTGAATAATTTGTTTCAGTTGACCTTTCCCACAATTTTCACATTGACGACTAATACAGGAGTATGGTGCAAACCTGTAAGTACTGCCAAAATGTCCATTCCTAATGTCACACATTGTTGAATCGATGGCAGAATACTTGTTTCCTGGCATTCCTTTGACACCTAATGATAACAGTGCTTTTATCACAAGATCACAGTTCTCACAATAATCACACAAACACTGAGATAGAGGTATTTGGCCACTCAAAACAAACTCTTTTGGCTTGTATCTCCTCATAGTTGTCTTGGAGAGAATGCCATTCTTCTGGTACTCTGTCTGCTGGATATAGATCTTATAGATTTCCTCCCAAGTATTTAAAAGGAAATGTTTACCTGCGTATCTTTTGCAAGGATGACTAAAAGAAATAGTATCCTGCATGAGAAAGTTTGTAAATTCCTCTTTGCGCATTAATGCTCTACTGGTAGATTTGTGGATGCGTTCTTTAGGCAATGCACACCACAGGTGAACAGTCTTCAGTGGCATACCAGCTAATTTTGTAATGTCACGGTAACTGCTGTACCTAGTTCTTAACTTTTCCACTTGTTCCTGTTGCTCTCTTATCCTGTTCTGGCACTTAAGAGTGCGTATTACTCTCAATCTACTATTAACATCTCTGCACTTCTCATCTGGAGATATCTCTGTATTCAGCTCAAATGTCTTTGGATGCTTTGCCTCGGGTGAAGTCTTATCGAAATCTTCCTTCTTCGATGGTGTATGTTCATTCTCTTGTTTCATATCCCAGTACCTGTGAGCGTTCTTAACAAAGTGAGCAGTTACAAGGCAAAATGTTTTGTAGTCTTTCGGCATGTGATGTCTTGCTTTGAATGCCAATTGTCGTATACGATTCTGCTCCTTCACTTTATCCTCTGCAGACATTCCTTTTGGTTTTTCTTCTAATTTTGCATCCTTAAAATCTAAACTCTGTTCGCAACACTCCACTTTTTCCACCTTTGGACTGTTGATGTTGTTAGCAAAGGAAAGAAATAAAGGAGAGTTGTACACAAGAAAGATGAGGTTTAAAAAACATGTCACCAGATTATAAGTAAGTACTTATAAAAACTTAAATATCTAAAGTGTTAATTTGGAAAGATTATAAATTTCTACAGGTCTAAAACTAACAGCCATCATGCTTTATTACAATCATCCCAGCATGGATTGCACAATATTTATAATTAGTTTTAAAAAATGTAAATTATACATACATGTACATACTGCCTTTAAATATGTCTTTGAGACTATTTGTACTACTTATGCTATATTTAAATACTTACATTTTCATGTCACTTGATGAGCAATTTTGGTTATCATTGCTTGTAGATTCAACGGTGCTATTCAGACTTTGATTCAGGGTAGCCTTCTTTCGTGATTTCCTGGTCTTCTCCCAATTTTTTGCTATGAATCTAAAACATTTTAAAAATTACATTTTTAAGAAATGTTCAATTTATGCATAAATTTATACTGTTGCAGAAGAAAACAACTGGTTGCCAAATACATGTACATACATCCATGGGTCCATACATTTTTAAACTTTGAAATTCTTTTAGTTAAAAATTTATAATTACTCTGGATTATTCTTGCGGTTTGCGTAATACAGGTTCTGGGACTGGCGGTGCTTCTGTTTCTCTTCCTCCAATTTTTCTTTCTTAATCAGTTGTCTTCTACAATTTTTACCCCGTTGTGTTCTCTGCATATCATCATCACTGTTTAATAACAAATATAGATGTTGCATTTATAAATTAACACATTTTGATTTACAACTTGTAATGCACATGAATTTACAGTGTCAACATATAGTTCCAAGAACATATGAAAACGTAAACTTGTTTCCTACTTTGTCTAATTACCTGGAATTTAAATTTCCTTGCTCATTCAACCTGTTCAAATCATGGGGTGAGATCTTCACAATGTATTCACCCGTGGATTCATCTTGTTGTAAAATTTTCAATGGTGTGTTCAAACCCTTCAATGATTCCACAGAACTGCCACTGTCTGACCGTGATAGATTGAGTCTGTGCAAAAAGAACATAATTACTAAAACAATAGACATGTCCAGATACCTGCAAAAAGGTCACAAAAATATACACATTTATTCCTCTTTATCATTTTTATGCACACTTGAAATAACTGCAATATTATTAATATGTTCAAAATTGTTTACCGTTCTGCTTCGATGCATGGCTTTTCAGCAATGCTTTTTGACATGTTCTCAGACACTGGTACACCAGCATTTCTGGATTCACTAGGTACATCTGCATCTTTATTTTCCAAAGGCGGTAACTTGGACGATATGGTCTGTTGTATTGCGGTATTACTTGACAGCAAATTTGAAACTTTTACAACAAGTTCATCTGTAATAGTACTCATCTTGTCCGTAGCTCCAGATGCAATGATGTTTGGCTGTGCTGAAGAATGCACAGAATTTGAACCGAAATCATTTGCTACTCCAATATGTTGATTTAGGGGTATTGCATTGGCACTTCCTGAAGTACTAGGATCAATTTGTGGTGTGTTGAACTGATTTACATTGTTACCATAGTAATTCCAATTGTTTCCATATTGTCCAGACTGGTCAACTGTTTGATGATTAAACGGGACACCATATGGAAATATACCACTCTGATACCTGGGGTAGAGTCCTGCATATCTGGGAGGCATACCCTGAGGTCGTTGTGCTTGAGGTTGGGTTGGTAAAGGTGCTGTCAGAACAATAAAGCCTGGAGGACATTGTGACGATTGTTGGCTTTGAGTGTGATAGGCATTAGGATTGAAAGCTGATATATTGTTCCAATGAAACTGATAAGGGTTGGAGTTTGTAAAGTTGAAATCCATCTGTAATGAAATATGATTCTGTAAATCAAATGATAAATGTACATACATAAATTGTTATTTTTTAAAATCTACTTTAAATAATTTCCACTTTTTATACATGATTATACCAAACTTAATTTTCAATGTATTAAACTAAAAGAATTCAAACGGGAACAGAAAATATCAATTGAATCTATAAAATTACACACATTGCTTATTCTCTCTGGCACATTTCACAAGCTTCATTACTTGTGTAAAGTATCATAATTTCGTATCTGGTTTCATAGACTAGTCCTAAGACTGCTTTTTCTGAGGTAACATCAGTAATCAAGAATGGGTCATCAATATGCTCTCTAATTGTTTCGGGTATTACTAGTTTTTCCTTGAAGTCAGGGTTTAATTCATCATTTATTGTGCCGTCAGATTCATATTTTGCACTCAACTGATCCTTTGTTTTGCATACATTTGGAAAGCACATCTACAGTAAGTTCAAAATGGAGATCAGATACATTAGATCTACCATGCACTGTAACTGACACAATTAAAATTCAAAAATTATCATGTTAGAAATACACTATTTTCTCATGAAAGGGCATTAACAACATATTGTACAAAATTAACATTCATCATTAGCATACTGGTCACACTTTATTTCTGTCGATTTACAGAACAATTGCAAAAATTCAAAAGATTTTTGCAGACAAAGCCCCGTCAGTTAACTAGATCTAGACATGAACATTTTTGAACAATAAATGGAAATTATGGTTGTCCCTTCCAATTGCGGTCAACAATTGTTATGTCCTAGTTTAAATATTTCATTTACCTACCTTGTTTCATTGAATTTATGAGGATAATACAGGTGCTAAACATCGAAATAATGTAAAAAATACATTTGTGACTAACAACAGGAGGTCTTAGCAACTTACTGACATCTAGCGGATTTCTCCAAAAAAAAAAATCACGTGGTACCGGGCGAGACAA
>JBCAUG010052195.1:0-40197 GCA_038406175.1 Haplosyllis leylae | reverse complement strand
GTCAATGAAGCATAACTCTGTGTTTTGACGAGAGTTTTACGTCACAACACGTCACAAGTGGGTACAGCAACCTTAAACTAGTTTTGACTCTGCACAAACGATTTCCAAACTTAAACATCAAGATATTTGTTTAATCCAAATGTCAAAAAGTGACATTATAATTACTCAACCACACATGTAAACAATTTCTACGAATTTTATCTCAGTTGATTCGTCATCACTTTGCAGCATGAAAATGGTAGTAGTTCAGGAAGTCAGAGTATCAATGGACGCGAACTTTGTCAGATACTACAAAATTACCTGACTCTCGACGTGGTCCAGAGCTTTCGTGAAGTTACTCAAGTCGTGATCAATTTCACAGAACTGAAGCATCACATCCTCTACTTCAGCAATTTTTTCTTTACCTATTTTACTCTCTGTAAATACCAGATACATAATATGAATGCAACTTGCCAGCATTTAGAAAACACCAGAATTTGTTTTATTGTTGGATGGGGGGAAAAGTAAAACGTTTCAAAATCCACATTTCTGACAAAATCCACGATCTTTTACTCAGAATGTGACCATTATTTGCGTCTATTTGTTCCCCGCCTTTACACAAAGATGTACGTTCCCGATTTGACAATTGACAAATTTATTTTCGTGCCTCACCTTCAGCATAGTTGTCCAGAACATCATTTGCGATGACTCCACAAATCTCCATTCCGACCGACAAATACTGACTGATCTTATTCAGCTTATCATGGGATTGCTTAGTTGGAGGCGGCATTGTGTATACTGTAATTGGACCAAATAGAGTGTATTGTTAGAAATAGGTACGTAACTTAATTAACTAAATACACTGCAACATGCTGTAAGATACATACTATTTACCTTTCCTCTTTCGAGATGGTCAAAAAGGCTGATCAGTGTACAATATCACAAAAATTACACTGGACAATTCAAACTGAAATACAACAAGTGTAGTTTACAGTTAAGTTGAAAATAAGTTACTCACTGTGAGCAAGTCTACTCCCAATTTTACAGGACAAAATCTTTCGAAAATAATTCCCATTTGAACCAATATTTTCAGGAAAGTAATTCAATGTCCCTTTTCATACGAATAACCGATTTGCCCTGAGTAGCACCTGTGCTAAAAAGTTAGTTCTAAAGAGCTCCTGCTTACAATGAGTAACGTGCGACATGTCAATCGGCCCGAGTATGATTTTCTGGAAATGTAGCAATTGAATCTAATCATTAATGGAATGAAAAAAATACATCAGAATAAAAATCGGTTTGGTGGGAAATGGGCATCTGGTGTAGATTCTAAGCTCAAAGATGCGACTGTCTTGACATAAAGCTGGTGTTGCTTATGATGAATATTGACAAAGATTAATTTCTCTTCAAGTTTGTAAATTTATTATCACTCTGAAAAAATTGTAGATCCATTTATGACACAAAAAACACTAATATCAGTGTTTTCGATCAGCTTAAGGTTCTCGCCTCAGGTTCAGTTAAATATTCTAGCTCGTTGGTAAATTAACTAGATTCCGGTAGTCTGATCAGGTTGGTTTTCAATTTCTCTTGAAGATCCACTTTTGCACACTAAATTTACATTGTCGCAGAAGAAAACAAAATTTATTGTTCGAAATGCAATTTATTTCTCTACTAAAATTTTATATGAAAGACATGTAGTCAACGGAAACTGTGTAAAGTTCTATTTCTTTACCCTAGGTTCGACCAGACTATTACCCCCTCGGGATAGAGAGAAATTAAAAAGACTGATTGGTATTATGCACAACATCAACCCTGGACTGCCAAATTCAAAGAAAATCTTATGAATAAACATATAAAGCCTTATGTCCAGCCTCTTAAGAAAGTTCCTGTCTACAAGGGAGATTTCAAATTCTTTATAATTACCATGGTTCTCACTGACACTGTAAAACCTTGGTAAAGTTTCTAAGAAATCCCCAGAAATTGAAGACTTCCACCTCAGAATAACTCTGTGGCTTAAATTGAGTCATTTTTCACAGCAATCAACAAAACGTTTTTTTTTTGTTTTCTTTCAGAGGTTTTCCTGTTTAGTATTCAGGGGAAATACTTTGACAAACATTTTAACGCAATTTTGCTTGAAATAAAAATTAGGAACCCTGATTATGACAAATAACTTACATATTACACCTTATAAATAATGTATATTTAATATATGTGTAGATCTTTCTTGAAAACAACTGCCCCATGAACAATAATATATCTTGACACTCTATTCAAAGTCTGGTTTTGGTGGATATGTGCATCCCCACTGCTGGATGATTGTCCTTGCGGTGTATCGCGCACATCTAAGACACTCAGACAACTTTTTATCCTGCACATATCGAGACAAAAATCCACCGACAAAAGCATCTCCACATCCATTTGTATCTTTAATTAATGATTTATCAACTGCTTGAACTACGTGTTCCTCAACAATTCCATCATGGGCTACAATCGTAGGATCTCTGCCCTGTGTAAAGATAACGATTCTCTTTCTCTTGCCGTTCTTCTTTTCTAATTGGGAAACATCCCAAGCCATTTGTTTCAGGTCATCAGTTGGTAAACCTTGAAGTTTGCAGTAAGTAGCTGCTTCTGTTTCATTACCAAAAAGGATGTCAATGTAGCTCATAATGTTGTATTGGGGATCAGCATAGTATTTGCATAGATAAGGAGCTGACAGATTCATAACAAGAGTTTTGTTTTCATTAGAAGCGTGGTGTGCTATCTTAATAATACTTTCTGGAGATACAGTAAATGGAAAGCCACAAATATAATAACAGCTGGCTTTCTGCACGAGACTCCAATTCTCAGGCTGAGTGAGAAACTCAACTTTGAAGTGCATTGCTGCTCCAAGGTGTGACACAAGTGATCTGTTTTCCCCGCATATAATAGCAGCACACACACCTGGAAAAATGTTTTACTATGAAATGTCAAAATAATTCTTGAATATAAAGTAATCAGATTTCCAGTGGTGGTCTTTTGTATACCTGTTGCCTCTTCCTTGTCAATCTGATACACTACCCGAACGCCCACTTCCTCTGCCTTTTTTCTCATCTCCTCAGCCATCTTGTCTTCACCAACACATCCAAAGAATGTCGTTGCATGTTTACGCTGAAGCATCCATTGAGCTACTCGGATCGTGTTTTGGTTTGCACCACCTGTACAGCAATAGTACACTGGGTCCTAGTTACGAGTAACTTAATTCACAAAAACTTGCTCGTTATAAGTGGTACTCGTTGTAACTGAACTTTTTTAACGTCGATGTCAATCAGGCGTTTTTTTTCAGATGGGAAAAATTGCTCGTTGTAGCCGGGTGCTCGTTGTAACCGAACTCGTTATAAGCGGGACCCAGTGAAGTATGGTCATGCTCATTAACTACCCATCTCGTAAACTTGAGGTCTGACGTTCACCGAATGTAGATTTTACAATCACAGAGGTTCATCTTTTCTTGAAGTTGAACGTCTGCCACCCAAAACCAAGAGAACAGATTTGCGATTGACCAAACTGCACTTAAAAGAACACAAAACCAAGAATGACTTTTCTGTAGACTAGTGTCAACAGTTTGTCCAATATTGGCACAGACACTTACCTGCTATGTATGTGGGTTTATGGTGTTTGATTATATCATCAAACATGGTCAGATGACTGTCATTTGCTTCAATAGCATTGTTTGCTTCTAGTCCATACTTCTTCAGAAAACTTTCATCTTCTGTTATTGTAATATCCAAGAGTGGGTTACCGAGTCCTAACAGTATACCCTCAGGAACGCTCGCCATGGTAGTGAATGGTCTATTGGTCTCGAGTATTTCAGCACTTGTCAGTCCTCTCTGAAATAAAATTATTGAAGGTTTTATTGAAATTTAGGAAGTGATCCGCTTAATTTTTTTATGGGAAGGCGACAACTTTGGGCACAATTAAACAATGTAAAATTTCCCTAAACACTCGATACTTCTGAACTTTAGAACTACCAATAGGATTGAAACGCACCCTTTTACAAACTGTAGAGAAGCTGTTTGTTGAATGTCTATGAACACTGCTGTTGTATCCTCCGTATTTACTGTGTAAAGCTGCAGTTCCTAAATATACGCATGTGTTAGCTGATGGCCCAGTTACAAGTTGTGAACTTCTGCTAGTACCAGCAGACAACACACGTAGTCTTGTTTGTGTGAGGGCAAACATCTTGAACTGAAGATCAGCTTTGATAATGTCTCTGCTGAGGGAAATTGATGAAATAAATTGGCAACAACAACAAATTGTTTCTAATTTTTTTTGTTTCGGAAAAGTACAATAAATAACCAATTATTGAGGTTTTATTTTCGAAGAAGCTACTTAATTAACCTGCGGGAATCCAGTCTAATGTTATTGTTTTGGAAAATCCGGAATCTAGTTAATTTACCGGCAAGCTAGATTCCCGTACCGAAACTGAGGCGAAAACCTGAAGCTGAGGCAGACAAGATGCACTAATATCACAGAATATAAAGTACTGGACAAAAGTACTTTTTATTAATACAGGAGTTGGTTGAAAGTCAATTCACATACACGTTTGCCTTAACTTTAATAATTATCTACTTAGTAATGTGAATCTGTGAAGAGACCTTAAAAGCAGCTCTGGAGGCAAGAGGCGCTACTCCCTTTCAGCCTAACAGTATGTCCAAAAATAAAATAACACTAACCAACCAATTTACAATTTTTTTTGGTACTGTTAGACTACCATAGCCATATATCACCATTATTACCTGTTTGATTAGATCCTAATGGTACAGTCACATTGAGTGAAGTTTTAAAATAACACATCAGAATAGATGATTGACAATTCAAGTGAGTAACATTTTCTTCGTTGATAAACGTGTCGGTACACATTTAACTAGCTTCAAAGTAAACCATCGTTGGTTCTCTAAAGTAAAACAAGTTTTGTGGAACAGACTAAAGACTGAAAAGCAATTACCGCGTTACTTATTGGAACAGTATCAATTCAATTCTCTTGTGCAAATAAAAGAACTCACAACGAACAATATATCAGGTAACATATTTGTTTTGCTATTATTGATGAAAACTTACATCCTGCTGAATTTCTCAATTCTATATTTCTCAATTCTATATGTTCTATACTTTATGTGGCATGTCGCCCGAATGACCCTCAAAATGAAAGTTCCAGCCATACTATTATGAAATCTGATACGTATATTATTTCCTATTATGTCATATAAATTCCATTATCACTTTTGGTTTAGAAGAATGTTAGACACCCTAGGCAAGGTTCGACAGGAGGAATAGGGACAGGGGCCCTTGGTTGGCATGCCTCAGAATGTTGATGCGAGGCTGTCATGTGGAATGTAAATTTAAATTTCCTCTCGAATTGCACTGGAAAATGACTACGTTCCGGAAAGGAATGATGGTACTCGCTGACGGTGAATCCACGGCCGTGGGAGCCCCCTTTCCCCTTATGCTGCTATGTAACCCACTGCCGTGGATTCACCGTCAACGAGTACGATCAATGCATCGTCTATAATTTTTTAAACCGAGGCCAAATTGGTGTCTACTAATAAACAGTTTTGGGTATCATCTCCTGCCAATAATCAGTACTTTCCACTATTTCTTATTCTTTGCACACCCAAAATTATTACATTTTGAATTACATAAATAACTAAGCATAGACTGAGTAGTAGTAAGTACCTCCACCACAATGCACATAATTCACAGTAAAATAAATTTTTAACATATCACACAGTAAAAGTACTCAACTTTTAACATATCACATACAACTGAAACCTGCTTCACCCAGTTTGCAATTTCTTAAGGTGCCAGTCAACTTATTGCACTTAATGATTAAGTTTGCTTCAATAAATACAGTCATACATTTCAGCATTAATTACAGTCAATTCAAAATGTTAAAAACACAAATACCATTTCCTAGTTCAAAAGTAACAATTTTCCACATGCAAATCCTGAGTTTGTGTGTCAACTCTTAACTAAAGGAATGATTACAATTTATGAGCTAACTCAGGGAAATAATAAAAGTGAAATATATTAGCATGGTCCTTGTTACAACTGGCTATTAAAATTTTGTTAGACATGACTAGGATTTAATTTACATGAATTTTATGGTAAATGACAATGATACCTGTTGCAATGAAGAAGCAACATTACCAATTAAAATTTAGATTAACTATAATTTATTTTAAAATTCATTATTCAAAAATGGCAATAAAACAGCTTCTGTGAGCTCAGTGAAAAAGCCTGTTGTGGCTGGACCAGTGTAATGTATCCGCACTACTTATGCACACTAAAGTTTCCTCTGACATTCTGGCATTACCCCTTGTATCGTGTTCTACCTGTTGCTCTTTACAACTGCTAGAATAGTTTTTCTCATGAAATTAAAGTAACTAGAGTAAAACATAAATCCCCTGTATCATTAAAATACGAACTGCACAATTTCAGGCAATCTGTTACCTTGCACAAGGGTACTTTTTCCATGTATGTAAGGAATGTTACATTGTGCTTCAGTTACAATCGTAGCTGTTGTATTTGATAAAATTTTGAATCACTGTGTGATTTTACTGTGTGTTTGAATGTTCTCAGTCAGGATATAGTAAATTTCCTATCAGTATGGATTGGGAAAACTCGTGATGGGGTGTCCAATCCATTTTCGGCCTCGTTTCATTCCGTCTTCACTTTGGCTTGAGCTAACTTTGGCTTGTTTACGAAATCCAATCCAAAAAAGTATATTAAAGCAGCAGATAGTATGGCGAGGATCATCCAGAAAAGAATGCTGATCGCCGACTGGGAGTCTTCTGCAGAAGAAACCATAAAATATATTGATCATTTACTGCTGAAAGAACAGCAGTCACATTTTTGGAACCAACCAAAATGGCAATGATTTGTAAAGAAAGCATAAAGGTCTTTTTGAACACTTTTCATTATTCAGTTCTTCTATTATGAAAATAGAAATTACCTCCAGGAAGAAGTAAGCTGATAAGACACATTGAAAATGCAACTATGAATGTTGCTGGAAGCTGAAATTAAAAAATTACGACGTTGTGAAAACACAACAGGCTGATCCGTTGCTATGACGTAATGTCATTGTGACATCATGATTAAGTAGGCCTACTTATCATATAAGTGCCAAGGCATATTCCCCAAATACTATGGGCTCCCTCTTTCAGTCACTAAGCTGACTCTAAACGAGCCAGCAAAAACATCAATGACCATCTCGGGATGGAAATCGAAACCCTGCGCTTTGTGTACGCAGACTGTATTTATTTTGATAAGTAGGTCTAATAATACAAATGCTTAGGCCTAATAGTACGAAGTAATTTATACTATAAAGTAAATTCTGAGAAGGAACTTACAGCAATTATCTTCCAGTCATTCTCCTGTCTGAGTGGTGACGGTTTTGTGACACCTTCCGTTTCTTCCACAATGTAATTTCCTAGAAACAAGTCTATGGAGTCCTGTACAAATGGGTAGTATTAAGTCATTGTTAGAAAATATAATAATTATGGCTTCACAAAAAATTCCAAAATTTCACACTAAAGTGGAAATTAGGCTGGGTCTGATTAGATCACCTCCATTGAGAGACAATTAAAAAATCCCGCAACGCACTTCATTAGTAGTACATCTGACACCTCGCTTAAGCTTCAGTTCACTGATCATGCCAACCAACCAACAATTTACAATACCAACTTTTCAAACTCGTTAGGTAGCAAGGCATTATTATACCTGTCTAAATCCATCATAGAAATTATTCAGAAAATATCTGTATGTTGAGTTGTATCCATCCGTTAACAATCCCATTTTAGTTCTTTTTCCTAATCTGCAATACATGCAAGCTACAGCTGATCACAATCGTGCTAATAATGCTGCCTTTGTAAGGAAACATCACACCTTCATCCAAGTAAACTTCATGCAGCCATTTCAGCATAGACTGAGAGCTTTCTGATCCCCTCCAATGTAAAACATTCCAGCAGAAATGTAATTTTAATTCAACACACATGACGACTGTGCATTTTGAGGACCAAAAACTTTCAGCTCAAATGGATTAACTGTGCATGTTAAAAAACAGATGAAAGCATCAACACATAGCCTGGAAATGCACAGTCTAGTGATTTTACCTGCCTCCAACCATCAGTAAAATTGTTGATAAAATAACGGTGAGAAGCATTTATACCGTCTTTAAGGAGGCCCGGGATTCCCCTCTTTCCAGTTCTGTTATTGTGAAGGTAAAAAATGACCGTGGAAATTAAGTTTTTTCCTTTTATCCCTTTACTTTTCACTCGATCTAATATATAATTATTACAATGTCTGCTCTGAAAATAAATGTCAAGGCTGAGATATAATTATTCCGTTACCTGGTGAAATCAGTCTTAAGAGCTCCAGTTCCCGCATACTGCTTTGCACACGCATCTGCATTGTCTGCCCAAACTAAACGCAGAAACATATGTCATGGCAAAATCAAATGAAAATTGTACTCAAGTTGAAGGTAAAATTTTAATTATGTGCTCACAAAACCAAATGGAAGCTGTCTTTCAATTTTACCATTTTTAAAGATGTATTCGAAGTTTGTTTGATCTTCAAGTTTCTGTCCTTCCTGTAAGATCCCAAGTCTCTAAAAATGAAAGTAATGAATACTTATAAATAGTCAAATCCAGTGAACGGACAATTTTTCAATATATTGCAAGTGTATTGGCTTAAAATATTAAAGCGAAGATACTCTGTGAGAATACAAGTGAGGTATTTACCAGTAATTGGTCCTGTAAACACAATCTAGCCAACAAGCTTTGAACTACATTTGTTCTATCCAAGCAGTCTATACAGTTTGTTCTGAACACTCCCTCTTGTAAATTTTCTACAGTTCCATCTTTTAGCACCAAGAAATTTCTGCAAGAAAAATCTAAATAAATTTAAAGCTGTACAAACAATTGGGAGTTTTTTTTTTAAATCTTCCGAATGTTTGGCTGACTGCTGTTAATTTTTTTTGCGTATCTCCCATCTAATGACGTTATCATGAAGCTTACATATTTTCAATTACATTTTCAAACTGTATAAGAAGTTTCATCTCCCTGTTGTGAGCTGGCATAAATCTAGGGGTGAGTTTAGGATTGTTCAGAAACATGAAATAACCGGAATGAAGTGTAGTGTACGTATGTAGTTGCACTTACCCAAAATCTTTCAGGTCTCCTTTGACTCTATCAGTTAAAATTGATAACCTGTGCCACTGCATTCTTCGACATTCATGATGAAAGTCGAAAGATTCTAGCCTAAATGAGACAAAAAATTCGCATTAGGCTATGTATGCAGTTTCCTTAGACATATCTTATTAGTTCATTTTCATGTACCCACATCAATTCAGATAATTCTTCATTAATTTTTATCTTGGTCCTCAGACACAAAGTTTCAGTAACTGCAACTCACTTGAGGTTGTCATTCTTTGAACGCTGCACCATGTCTGTGTAACCATTGACTAGAGTTTTTTCTGATCCACTCTGGTTCAGCTAAAGGCAACGATCCCAATTAATTTTTCGGTTTTTAATTCGGTATTTCATCAAACAGTGAAGTGATATCATAATTATTTTCAGAGAACTTACTAGATTTATCAAAACCTGCTTTCCATACTGGTAGATCTGAGTAGCAAAATGTCTTTGAAATCCATCCAACTAACACATACAATTAAAAAAAAATTGCTAAATTTTTTATTTTGTTTTTCTAAAAACCGACGAGCCAAAAATGCAAATTTGACTCTACCTTGAGTGGTTTTAATAGGATTTATGGGGCAAGTTACTTACATGGTTGTGTGTTTTGCTCATCTCGGGTTTTGGTTTGTATTTGAGGTTGGGATACTGTGACCAGTACATTGGCACTGAACCTCTGGTCTGCAAAACAGCAAGCATTCACTTAAGCTGGAATTACACTGGGGCGAAAGCGAACGCGAAAGCGATATCGCTTAGGATGCATACATAGCTTTTCTAGTTGTGTGTTTATATTCAGTAGACTGCAAAGATCACAGAAATTTTCGCTTTCGCTGCAATATAATTCCGGCCTTAAGGCCCATTCACGCCGAGAAAACGAAAATTTCCTTTGACGTTTGTCGCTTATTCTTTGATCTTTTTTGCTTTTGCTCCCGTTTCGCTTAGTGTAAATAGACCCTAAACTATTCACAATGAAAAATACAGAAGGACGACTTATGCTTATTATTCAGCGATCAATGAGTTATGAGTTCGACAACCTGTACAAAGGAACCTCTGCAACCATCATATTCCACAATTTGTTCTGTCTCCACATAGTTAGCAGCATGACCTTCCATGTCGAGACCTCGCATGTAATACCGAACTCCTGCTCGATAGCAGGATCTCCGAGATATCAGCGTGTACGTGAATGATTTGTTGTTGATGATACATTGTTTAATACTTACAACTGTAAATTCTGTTAAGGAATCTCATTGCTGGGTCACCTGTACTATATTCAAACACCTCTGATATAATTTTAAATCTGCAAACCTAGTTAGTAATTCTGTGATTAAAGGATACATCCCAAAACTACTGGCAAACAGTATTTGCTTAGTTCAGGCTGTTGAGCTATTTCTCTCATCAGGTGTCCATTCCAAATAAAACGAGCATCAGCCTGAAATGTAACCAATGGCTGTTTTTGATTACCAATGTTTTACGCATACTGACTGTAATTTACCAGATTCTGTTTGTATGCCCATCATACATGACACTGATTTACAAGTATTTAAAGTGGGGTTACCCTCTCATGCAAAGCCATCGTTACGAAATCGGGTGACGTGTTCTCCAGTCTTTGCAAGCTGTGTGACAAGTCAAATGTTGTGGAAAAGTAATATGAATCCAATCCGAGCATGTGTTCCACCATTGACATATATGATTTATTGTCGGCTATCTGTAGATATTAAAGAAAAGATTCAAATGAATTATACTGAATCAGACATTCAGCTTTCAAAACTTGACCTCATCTGAAGGTGTCAATGTTGAGTATTTATTGTGTAATTAAAGTACCTGTTGTTCTTTCATGTGAGTGGTTTTCTCTCTGTATGGTATCACCTCCGTTCCTGTTACCTTCCATACTTCTTGCCCACCAATTTCCCCGACCTTTGCCTTATTTGTGATGACAATCAGATTGGGACCTGAAATTGTCAATAATGAACTGACACTCGGCTGTATCTTACTCATTACACAATACACAAGCTTCTTTTGCTAATTTGGGAGAATAATAGCACACAATCCTCACCTGCAACAAGTCTGATGATTCCAAATATGCCATAGATGTTCTTAGTAACAGCTGCCTTGGGAATCTGACCTTCATTAGCTGTAAAGAATGTAATGAATGGTAATCAAACGGAGAGTTAAATTGAAGGAAGTCTATGGTTGTGTGTATGGGGAAGGGAGTTGGACAACAAGTAATCCATTTCCTTCCGCCTCTAGGTTAATGGCAACTTTATCAAATTTTTTGTGTAGGGAGCTAACATACAATTTGAAAAGTTATGGTGTCAATGCATGCTTCTAATAACTTAGTCTAATTGGTAGGTCCAGATCTGGAGCACTCACTTTGTAATGAAATTTCCTGAGTTAATCTGTCGATCACCAGAAGTTCAGTAGTGCCCGTATCTAGCGGTTGGATGTAGAATTTCTCTGCACCCGAGTGGCTTCAATTTAAAACAACAAAATTATCCCAGTCTTTAATACATACATATTTTTACAATCCAGATCTAGATATCCAACTCTTTTTTTTTCTTTGGACCTAGTGGTAGGAACATATTGGGGGTAACATACATAATGATCAACGGACACTCAAAGTTCTTCGCCGGTTTTACACTTTGAAATTTATATCACATTAAAATTTTGCGTTTAATATTCACATTTGCTAAAAGATAGTGCTTACAGGGTAAACGTTTGATAAACTGGATTTGCCAACATTTTAAGTTATGGCTGTCAATCACATGGAGTTCAGTAGTGCTAGTATATAGCGGCTGTATGTGAAGTTTCTCTGCACCCAAGTGGCATCTACCTAAAACAACAAAGTTAACTCTGTCATTTACACACATATTTACAATCGAGTTGTGCACTGGTGTATATTTGCCTGTCTTGATGCTAAAAGTAGATTCACATGTAACGTCTGTGTTTGCGTTTTCTTTGATCTTTGCCGTGTTGCTATTTAAAATGCAAACGCTAAGTGTTTTTACAATCACTTGTTACCATAGAACCCATCCTCGATTTTTTGACGCAAAGGCAGACGCAGTCGATAGCTGTGAACAAGGCTTAAGTGGTATTACTTATGTCTAAGATTAATAAAGGTGCATTTATCTTAAGTTTGCAAATCTATTATCACTCTCTGTAAAATTCATAGATCTATTTATCACTCAAAGTACCCGAATTTCACAAAAAAATAAATTACTGAGAAAAACTTTTACACTGAGCCCCATTTTTAATGGGCAACCAGTTGCATCTAATTGCAACATAACATTTTCCTAAAACTAAAATACAAATAGCGGGTGAAGGTCCATTCACATATGTTTGACTTAACTTTGATTGTTAAGGGCCTGTTTACATCCAGCGTTTGCGATGCCGCTGCGAGATCGCTCCCAAATCAAATGTATGAATTCTGTCCTTTACTGTTACACCAAGCGTCAGCATCAACACTAGCGTCAAATTTATCTCTCGCTTGGAAATGGCTTTGCAACCCATTCGGAGCGACCTCGCAGATGCATCACTGTCGCTGAATGTAAATGGGCTCTAACTTCTTAATGTTATGGGTAAAGAGACTCTAAAGGCAGCTCTGGAGGCAAGGGCCGCCACTCCCTTTTAGCCTAACAGTTGTATATCCGTAAACGAATTAACACTAACCAACCAAATAACAATTTTACTACTGTTAGACTACCATAGCCATACATTATCTGTATTACCTGTTTGATTTGATCCTAATGGTATACACTGCGCGAAGTTTTTAAATGACCTGAATATATCATTAACGGAGTATTTATTCGACACAGCGCCTTATACATGTAGTGTGTTGCACACTCGATCCCGATATTGGCTGTGCTAGAGGGGAGCCAGTTGGATTTGGGTTTGCCTTTCTCTGGAGAAAGCAAAACTTGGTGTTATCGAAAATACCACTGTCAAAATTTATGTACGTGAACCACATGTGCGGAACCATGCATATTGTACGCCGTGCGCACTAGACTGTCAATGTTACATACAACATTTTCATTTGTGGAACAAATAACTTTATTGTTCACACAACATAACCAGTTTACACACGAGCTGCATCCATTACACAGCGAGCATGCGTAAATTATAAAACAAATGACGAGATCTCATAAATATAAGCACTGACGTCCTGGATCGAATTAAAATGTCATCCTTTGCGGTTTATTTTAAACCAACTGCATCTTTAGTCCATCTACAAAGTTTCTATGACTACCAGAGAGTAGCAAGCAGGTTGCTCCATGACTACCAGAGTAGCAGATTACTTTCTTTCAGTAGCATTCACGAGTTTCTTTTTTAAGAGAATCATAAAAAGTTTATTCCAATTCCAAATTGTACTCCATGAGCAACACTGCAAAAAGAAAAATATAGCATAGGGTAAAAATATTTAAGATGCAGTTGTGTTTTTCTAGTGTTCAAGTTTTGGATAAATTAAAGTATTCATCGCACGAGGTACAATAGTACGGGTTTTGTGATAATTAAGTCTTCGATACCTATCTGATCGTTGACTCCGAAATGGCACGCAATAATTCAGTTCCATACGGGCAATACCACCAAGTTTCAAAACTATTCCAGCACCATAAGATAACCTAACAGTATCAACCAAATTGTGAACATTGTCCTTCCAGTTTCCATCTGTAAATTAAATCCATTGTCCATGTTTCCATTGGTATGATACTTATGATACACACAATAAAATAGTTGCTCTTCAATTTTTGTAGAGAATTGCAACATTTTATTTTACATTTGTAAAACTATTGCTGTGAAACATTAAAATGTACGTAGAGATATTTAACATCCATGCACGCTATTTGGGGAGAGGGGGTCCTAAAAATCCACGTGAATCATTAAAATGATATTTCAAAATGAAAAAATTGGTTCATATTTTCGCAATATTTTTGTTGAAAGCACAAGGTGACCCCGAAAAACTATCCAAAATGGATAACTATGTCAACTTTAATAAAGAACCTCTGTTTTAAGACCTGGGGAAAAACTTTTTTTCACGAAGGAATAGGACATAACCTACTAATGTCTATGTTTGCTAGGTTCCCTGCGTTGATGAAAAAATGTGTTCTGAAGAGCTCCCCAAAACCTCCTTTACCCCGTCTGAATGGCAGTGGAGTATATAAATGAAGACCAGACAACCAATAGGTATCTGCCCCAAGAGCACTGCCTGAAAACGAAAGAGTTTACACTACTTAAACATTTTACAATCTAAGGTCGATTCACATGTACTGTAAATATCACCATTTCCTTGCCGTTTTAAAATGGGTTGAATGTATTACTGTTGTGCTGTTCACACATGATGTTAAAATATGCTAAAAAGATCAAAGGTACTCCTGACAAAAACGATGACTTTATCGTTACGTTGGGTTAGACCCTTAGGCAGGTATCTTGTTTGATATTCAAGAAACCGCTTTATTGCAGATTGAGATTATGCCCGATAAAAACATTATCAGGTTACAAAGCTCGTTGAATAAAGCTACCAGAAGCTAATGCACAAAGTCCAGTACGTCATAGGCAAAAGTGTGCATTCTCGTTAGTAAACAGTTTGCAAATGTAACTAAAGTAGAAGCTTGGCTGCTTTGAAAAGAACAGTAACCCTTTAAAAAATAATTACCGTAGGCTGTCCTTCGGTTCGAGAGTTCTGATCCTAAAATTCAAAACAGGTGAAGTTTACCCTCTGAGCCACCTATTCACCAAAGGACAGGTAACCTGGGGAAATTAAAAACATACCGTCAGCCTGTGGCCCAGCACCCTTGATGTTAAATCCTCGTAGAGACAAAGGACCGCCCAAGAAGAATCTGTCGTTTATTCGTAATGGCTCTTCAGGCTTTAATGACTTCGTAACACCGCCGGCCAGAGAGAACTGGATGACCTGTCAATCATATGCACATAATTTTTCAATAGTGACAGGTACTAGACATTGATTGGCACACGTGACCTTACTTAATTTTCTGAGATTTCCAAATCTATATCTAATCAAGGTCTAATTTTCTGAGTCTAGATCTCTATTATTGAGTTTTCCAAATCTATATCTAGATCTTTCAATATACGTACAGTGTCATAAATAAGAGATTTATTGATTTGGAATTCTTCCTCGTGTTTCACAAAGTTGACATCGCCACCTAAACCAGCCAATTCTTGGATAATTCGTAGCATGTAACCATCGGACGGCAAAATGTGATCATTCCTTCGGTCACGAACAAATATATGCTGAAAACGGATTGAATCATTTTACTTCGCGTTAAATACGTCAATCCATGCTTCATATTCATGCTGCACGAACTAAGATTCTCGTGTCTTGAATCAGTACTGAACTTCTTACTTGCCTTCAGAGAACTCTTCAAAGAATGGCCCGCTTGTTCCCTCACAGCGAATGCTGTTGAATTTGACAAGCACCCAAGCTCTCTCCACACACCTTCCCATCTTACACTATGAGATCCAAGGAGTGATGGAAATGCTAATTCGACACCACCACCTCGGTCTGTTTCCTTGTAACCACTCCAAGGGTACTCGCCACTGTGCTGGAAACCGCCCACGTTTAGACTGGCAAAGTATAATCATGCAAATGAAAATGTGAACAGTTTGGCGTGTTCTTAATACTTTATAGTACTGAAAAAAAATGGGAGGATAACATTTGTCACCGAAAAAAATTCCGCAATTATTTTCAGTCTACTGATGCAACACTATATTTTGGTAATAAATTATCTGCTTGGTGTTTCTTAAATTGCTACTGCAAAATGTCATAAATACACATCAGCACTGACCTAATGTTGGGGTTTCCCAAGAGTGGTTTGTGAAATGTTAATGAATAACCAGCCGTAGCCCTTGTGCCATATGTATACTCAGCGGTAATTCTTTCAGCACGACCAAATGTATTGGGCAATCTCATGTTAAACAACTGGAAAAGATTCCACACGAATAAATTAGCAATGTTCAATACAGAAACTGTGGACAATATGAAGATTCCTTTTCCGCAAGTACGTGAATCGAAAAGGCTCGGCTGCCATGCTGGCCACCAGGAGGTCAGCAGGTGTTGCACCAGAGTTGAATCTGAGGAATAGAGTAAACAAAGCACACAAGCCAGGGGTCCTACCCTGGCTTTGAAATTCAGGGCAGACGTCACCAGAATTCTATAGCAGGGGTATCAGTGGTCCCACAAAAAGGACTTATGTCCTCCAAAAATGAAAAAAAAAAGATTCTTTGTAATGTAAACTTACCAAGCTACCATCATTCGTTCCTACAAGTGTACTGACTCCACCTGCAATAACCCGTGGTTCCACGACTGTGTAAGTAATTTCGTATCCATCAGGTCTGGCGTTTGTACCTGCAATTAGGTGTAAATGTACAGGAAAAGGAGAGAGAGAAATTTCTTCACACGTCTTTCGTCTGTCGCTACACATTAATTTCTCACCTTTAGCAGTGTCTATGTAGACTCTGACTTTCTTGAAAAGACCAAGTTGTTCCATTTGCATTCTGGCCTCCTCTGCCTTTCGAACCATCTATTTTAAGTGAAGCACAGTCAAAATTTACTAAGCAAAAGAATACAATGGTAACAGAACAATTGTCGGTAATGCTGGAAAACAGATTTACTTGGGATATAATGCTGTAGACTGACACATTTGAACGTACAATCGAAGAACTTGCTGGAAATGGAGTGATGGTTTTACCTCTTCAAAGTTGGTTGCCTTGAATACCCGCTTGACTTGCTGTGACACAAAGTCATCCTTCGTTCTACCGAGACCATCTAAGTGTATTCGCTGCACTTTGGCCTGTATTATGAAAATAGCAAAGTCACCAACAACCGTCTTCACAAAATCCAAATTTTTATCGTTAAGAAACAGTATAAAATCGAAGAATCGGAGCCACATCTATTCTTTCTTTCACATTTAGAACTTGTGATTCTTATGTTTCAAGTGTTTTAATTTTTTATCAATATTTAAACCACTGTGATTCAGAAAAAAAACCATACCGACATGGGTCAAGTAAAAAATACGAAATGTGAAGTAAATGTCAAAGGAAATAGGTAATGTTTAAAATATAAAAGGTAAATCATATGTGACAACGATGCATTCACTACAATTTTACAAATTACTCACTGGAATATCTCCAAGGTTGATCTCCTCTTCATTCTTCTTACCCATTTTGTTTTGACACAGTTGCCACTAGATATCACATCTCAGGCATGAGTCTTCTTGCACACGAACTTTTATCCAACCTTTTGAATGTAAAATAGATGTATGATTGATCAAGTGCAGTCAAACAAACAATTCTGGTGACACTGAACCAACGTCAAAATAGCAACCCTCATATCCGACTCGGATTAGTTATAGTGCAATCTTTCGATAAACCACAGTTTTGAGTAATTTTCTATCCATTTCTTTTAAACAGCACATCTGTCTTTGGCAGAAGCTGTGCTATAGTTGTCTTGCTATTGACTGGTAGATCTATTGCTCGTTTGTAGATCTATTTATCAAAGAAAATATATTACTATTTTCTATTTGCAGAAGACACTGGGTCTTGCTTTTACTGAGCAACCAGCTCTAACAAGGGAAGATTAGGCATTGGCATTTACAAAAGCCATGAATTTTTCAAATGGAACTTGTCACGCCAAAGTAACATTCTTTGAACACCAATTACAAATGGTGGATGAACATCCATTCATACATAATGTTTGCTTCAATTTCAATGTTATCTATTCAATCTTACTGGTGAATGAATCTTAAAAGCAGCTCTGGAGGCAAGGGGCGCCACTCCCTTTTAGCCTAACAGTAGTGTCCATAAACAAATTAGCATTTACCAATCAAAATTACAATTTTTGGTACTGTTAGACTACCATAGCCATACACCATCAAAATTACCTTTTTGATTTGATCCTAATGGTACAGTTACATTTAGTGAAGTTTCAAAACAACAGATCAGAATAGATGACTGACAATTCATATGAGCACAAATTTAAGTTGTCGAGTCGCACCGTTTCAAAAAATATGACGCTACATAATTGGCTTTTATTCCATTAGATTTATTCAGTATTTTCCTTGGTATTCTGTGCCTTTTCTTTTCAGATGCGTTCATTTGTCAGCATTTAGTAAATGACACGTAGAACACTTGTTACTTTGTAAATGATCTCCAATCAATTACCAAGGAAATCTGGTCCAATTTTTTAAAAAATCTCAACCCTCATGAAAATGTTCAATCCAATGAAATTTTTTGCTTCAAATGTATGTTTTGAATTTCAATGTATCTATTCCTGTTCATTTAGCTACTGCCTTTACTACAATGTTATCATCGTCATCCTCCGATTTAGGTGGAGTTTCCTCCTGTACCAGATTTTTCTTGCCTCCGAGCCTCTGGGTCTTTGGTATAAGTTCTTCCTCGTGGATGTGAAACAGTTCACGCGATGGTGGGCACTCCAAGGTACATTTTGTTATAAACTGTCCCAAATTTGCGCTCTTCAATGAACATATCTCTTCAATAACTTTTTCAAAGTTTTCAATAATCTGATTGTCACTCATGTTTAATGTTGCAAAGTGAGCCTCCAATTTCCCCACTTTCTCTTCCACAGCACGCGATTCGTATGTTTTTCCTTCGGTGAAAATTTTAAACATTGCCTTAATGTCTCCCACACTGCCTGCTTTTGGGTTGGGGAACCGCTCACGCAGATGCTTTCGAAGAGTAGAAATTTCTGCGTATATGTCAGGAGTGCATATACAATGATCAAAATCATCATGCTTAATCTCACCCTTTTGCATCGCCTTTATTAACTCTATCCCTCCCACTAACTCGGCACCTAATGAACTTGCCATTGTTTTGTCTTGCGGGGTTTTACAAAACACCAAGAGGCGGTGAACGGTACCGTCGTCGAAGAAGTGCGGTAACACCACAGTGTGGGTAAACTCTTTCATAAACTTGGTTTTCTTCTTTGTTCGCAAGTCAAGTGTCATGTTGAGAACTAGAATACCATCCTCATTATCGAGCATTTCTGGAACCGCTGCTTCCCTGTGCATAGCAACCGCCTCCATTAACGAGTACCTAAAGGGTTAAAGCTCTTAATATTTTCTTTTGGAAAATAATTATCGGAATTATCGGAAGTCCTGTACAACTTCCTGACTTAACAGTGGTTTGCATAAACACCACAAAAAGGATACTTTCTGAGTCAAGTGCATTTACTATTTTTAGGATTCGTTCTCACTTAACGTTTGCCTCCACATTAAGAGTTTCCGTTAAACTTTATCATAAGTCAGGGGTAACGCAAAGCAAACACAGACAAGACCGTGGCCGGACCAGTGACAGGACAAGGGTTACCACCTCCTGGACAGGACCAGGGCCAGGGGGTACCCCCTCCCCCGTTAACAGACAGATACCTGTAAAACATTACATTCCCCATGCTTCGGATGCGGGTGGCAAAAATGCGTTTAAAGTTTCTACCTTGGATACGGATAGTATTTCCGAATCCACACGTCATCCTCCGGAACACGACCTTCGTGCTTCACATCGGGATCTTCTTCCGTCAGGTTTTTCAATGAAGCAGTCCTGTGAATGATTTTATCAATAAATAAAATTTTTCTTAAAAATACATGTATGTTCTTTTTATTCTTTTTCCATGCCAAATGAACTGGTATCAGTGTAAGGTACTACTTTATTTTCTATTTTATCTTTTGGTCTACTTTCTCCAACTAAAAAATAATAGAGAATAAACCAAACTCCTTGCAATGCGTCAAGAATCAGGCTCAACCAATCTGAAAATTTTGTGAAGCCAAATGTAATTCTTTGTTCCCCGTTCTCCCGAATAAACTGACATTTACTTACTTTGCATGCATAAAGTGATCTCTATCCTGATGAACAGAAGGTAGCTTGAATCTTTTTGTGGATTTTCCCTTGCCCCGGGTGAAAATAACACCAGCGACTCCTACATTAGCCTCAAATGTCTGAGCACACGGTGACTTTATATGCTTGAGGAATAACGGCTGTGACCTGGTTGCCTTGCCAACAATTCTACAAAGCGCCGCCATGTCTATAGAAATTCACTGAAAATACAAAGCATACGTG
Organism: Haplosyllis leylae; assembly: GCA_038406175.1. Taxonomy (NCBI): domain Eukaryota; kingdom Metazoa; phylum Annelida; class Polychaeta; order Phyllodocida; family Syllidae; genus Haplosyllis; species Haplosyllis leylae. Next base: position 19,918 of record JBCAUG010052195.1, on the reverse strand, counting down.
TTATAAGGTATACCAACTATATGTAATATGCGACAGTAGCGGGCCCATGACCCACGAAGAGAAAAAAAACTTGACACAATGAGGTTCACACATAATGATGTCAATTTTGATTGTCACACAGGAAAGTCATCAGAATTGGTCAAAAATATATTTTATCAATACACTTTGAACATTTTAGATGACCATCACATGTGATATCAAAATCCACCTCACCATGTGTGAATCTTATTGTTTGAAGTTCTTTTTTGTGAACCTCCTCCATAGTCAAGCTGTTTGACTTGTTGAAACATTACACATTCATGGTAATATGACTCAAGTCTTTCACTTGGTAGTGGATGTATTCAGTGAATTTGATAAATATATTCACTGAACATGTGAAGGTAGGAGAATATTTACTTAGTGGATGTTGAGGATGAATCTTTTGTACATTTTTTGCCAGACAGTAGTAATGTGTGGGATTAATCAATTAGATTAATTTTTTGAAAGGTTAAATTTTGTAAACCATAATATCTGGACCCAAAATGAGTGATTTGATGAAGTTGTGAAATTTATCATGGTACTATGATGTCTGCAAGGGGCCTAAAATAGCAAAATATGTCTGACAATTGCCAACATCAGCAAATTTTGGCAGCATTTTTATCATTTTTAGGTGTGTTATTGGCCCATAGTGGCATTATCACATCACATTCTTGTAGAGTAGGTCCCAATCTTCAAAATGATGAGTGTTAGAAATTAGCTTTAGAAACGAGCAAAGTGATAGACTTGCAGAAATTTTCTGCAGTTCTAATTTTGTAAACATGATTGTCATTCAAAATCATCTATATTGAACCCTTTTTGACTAAAATATTGCAATTTCCCATTTAAAACAAATTATTTATCATCTCATTCTCAGTTCAAAATGTCTTTATCTCATTCTCAGTTCAAAATCTCAATCCAAAACCAAAACGGCACGACCTATTTATCACAAACATTTTACAGGAAATATATTACTAATTTTAATTTGTACAACATACCAGGCCTTGCATTTAATAAGCAGTCAGCTATACCAAGGGAGGATTAGGCATTGGTAATGTGAACATTTTACAAGAGCTATGAATTTTCTAATTGAAACTTGTCATGTCAAAGTGCAAAGTAATATTTTTTGAACCACAATTGTTGACGACCCATTCATACATATTAATTATTATCTACACAATCTTACTGGTGAAGGAACCTTAAAGCGGCTCTGGGGGCAAGGGTTGCCACACCCTTTTAGCCTAACAGAAACCATAAACAAATTAACATTAACCAACCAAATTACAATTTTTTGTACTGTTAGACTACCATAGCCACACATCATTACCTTTTTAATTAGATCCTAGCTATACAGTCATACATAAGTAATAATTTAAGTGTGTTTAATTTGAGTCTTTTAGTTCACAATGTATGAGAAAACTGGCATTGTTCTAGATTCCATTGAATGTTTGATCACCTTTTTGTAAATTTAAAGTCTTTGAAACAGATAACAACTCATTGTGGACACTTGTGCATTTATTCCTTGAATAGCTGTCAATATTGACGTTTTTCTATAAAAACTCAATGCAAAATTCTGATAGGGCAGGTCTGGATAAGTCCTCAACAGTCGATGAAGTGCTAGTATTTAGGCCTCCCACTTTAGAAAAAACGTTTCTGTTGGTACCACCACCCATACTCATTATCTAGTTTCTTCAAAATGTGTGGAAAATACTCGTGCTGTTTGATCCCCAGATCCAGTGACTATGTAGGATCCATCCCTGAAAAAATCCAAGACCCATCATAGTTATACCCACCATTAATGTTTAATAAATATGGACCCATTTAATAAATCTGCATCTATAAGTAAAGTGTATTTACAAAAATTGAATCACTATCTGACAATTTTCTGTGATGACATATTACCTTGTCACATGAAAGTCTAATATTTCATCCTGGTGACCAAACCATTGCTTAATCCTTTCACCTGATCTACCATCCCACAGGTGTACAACACCATCCAATGTGCAAGTGTATATCAGTGGCTGTGATTCATCCCATTTCATTCTTACTATACCTGCCTTCAATCAAAGTATTATCTATGAATTACCTTTAAGAATGTTAATCTATACAGTCCTGTTTAGATTGCTTGCAAAGAAATGCACATTTCTAAAGAACTGTTTTCATCAGATTTGAATATTTACATTTGTTGATATATCAATTTTGTTGTACAAATACCTCATGTTGACACTGGTGCCTTGCTACTTGATTTGATAAATCCCATATTGTCATACTACCTGACAATGTTCCTGTAGCTGCCAAACTTTGCCTGTAAATGCCAATTATTCACTAACATGACTTGATATGTTTTAATTCATTATTTTAGTAGCGACCCTGGTAATTTATTCTCTAACACAAGTTATCACTGCAAAATTGAATTCCTTGCATTCTGTGTGAAATGAACTTTTGAACTTGGGGCGCTATCCAACTGCCAGTTTCACCATATAATTAAAACTTTTGACAGCAATGCCCCTTGATACATTCACTGTTAATCCATACCCAGTTTTGGAGAATCCAACAGCCTCCACAGAATCATCATCAATTCCCTTTTTCTGAGGACTACTACAATTAAATGTGTTCAGCACCTGCAAGCATGTTACTATTTAAATAGCTTCAGAGTTTGCATAGTTCAAAAGAAAATATGACATAGCTAAAGCATGTGTAGATAACATCACATCCTTTTTATCATGTGATGCACAATTCTTTGCAAAATTTGTAGTCATTCTAATTTACTTACTTTACCAGTATTTATATTGATCAGTTTTGCTGTAAGATCAGTAGACCCTGTAAGAACCAGTGTGTTGTCAGTATGACAGTCTATGCTTGTTATTGAATCTGAGTGACCTAAATGACCTGAAGAAAAAATGTGTGTATCATTAATTCCATAACACTTGTGTAAAATGTCCATAATTTGTATCAGTTCTTCCCAAAAGAAATCCCTCAAATGTTTACTGTGGCAGAATTTCTCCATATTATTTTCACATTCACTACCTGTAACCTGATGCAGAACAGAACCCGATTTCAAATCCCATATTTTAACTGCACCATCTTGATAGCCTACAACTGCTCGCTTCCCTGTAATAAGCAACCAAGTTTGCAGTAATAATAAAGTATGAATTGTACCCATGCGTGCAGTAGAGTAGAAAATGACGTAGAAAAGGAAAATTATATCACCCACCATCTGGAACAACTTTTCCAACAGTTGAAGACACCCCATGTGACTGAAAAGTTTTTGTGTCACCACTTGGAATCTTAAACATCCAGGTATCACCATCTGTTGTTCCAACCAACAAAACGTGAGTCAAATGATGCCATTCCATCCACTGGAAACAACTTCAGTTATGAGAAAACTGCACAAGGAATGTGTCCCAAGATAAATGAGAGAAAGATGTAAAACATTTTCGGCAGGATACATCAGAGTTATACTCATTTATGTGGGTATTCAATGAGAAACTTTATTCAAGTTTTTTTTAAGAATTCCACCACCTGCTTTTTAGTATTTATAAATAATGAAACTGACATGTGACCTTTAACCTACATAGGCTCAACACTTCCAGTCTTACAAATACATTCCAAGTGTTAACATGTGTTACACACATACAGTTACATAGTTGAGATTGAGTTTGTTTTTCAACTGGAGTAACCCAGTTGTGTACTTGCCTCTAAATCAGCAGTTTCAAAAGACCAAACTTCCTCACCAGATGATACTTTCCATACTTTTATTAAACCACCCATGTCTGCAGTTGCCACATATGTGGAATCATGACTAAATTCTGCGCATGTTACAGAATCTTTATGACCTGTGACACAACAAAACACCACTTTACTTTAATACAAAGGGATGACCAAATAACATTCTTAACAGTTGAGTCCTTTTGAAAGGCAGACCTGTACATTCTATAAGTTGTGAACCATCAACTATTTTCCACACATAAGCTTTGTCATCCTCACCACCACTAACTGCCAAGCTGCTGTCATTTGGGTCAGTATGAACACAGAATACAGACCCTACAGTGCAAACACAATTCCATTTAAATGCAAATATTACCTTCACTGGGACTAAAGGTGTTAAAATAATATTTCATTTGAGGTTTTCTTCTGTTATATTTGAATCTTGCAATGACTCTCATTCTAGGTTTTCTTCTGTTATATTTATATCTTGCAATGACTATCTTATTATTTTATGACCAGTTTTATCTTGGTGGTGGCCTCAGTGGTTTATGAATTGTTCAGTTTTCATAAATAGTTATTATTACCTGTGTGTTTTGTGAATGAAACAAGGGCATTGTCAGCTGGGGATCCCATTTCCTTATCACTTCCTCCTTCTGCCCCATTAGCTTCCAAGTCCATGTCGCTGAGCTCGATGGCCAGTTGACCTAGAAGCAAGAGACATCACCACATAGCTTTTTGTGTTCAAATGATGGCAAGTCTAAACGTATTGCTGATAAAACTGGACAATTTTCATGAAGAAGATTGGGTTTCAGCTACTAATACAATTCATAGTTCACTGATACAGTTAATATCTCACCTGAGTGGAGTTCACCATCATCTTCAATGACTTCTTCCACATCATTCTCACTTATTTCAATATCCTCATCCATAACACCTTCTTCTTCAACATTACCATTTCCATTTTTGGTTGGGTCACCCATATCCAAATTTCTGAAGAAAACATAACATGTATCTTCTCTACAAGGATGATTAATATCTGCATGCATGCTATGATCTTTCTGTAAAATAAGATTTAGGACTGATGCCAGTTCATTTCTGTGCATGTGCTCATCATTGTAATAGTTAAAATTCAAATAAATCTCAAAAAATTGTGCAAAACTTAGTACAAAATAATCTTTAAAATACTACAATTTTCAACATTGGAGTTTTAGTGAATAAAGCATCTGGTTATGTCATGAAGGGTCAATGGTAGGGGTTCACTGTCAATTGGTGATTTGTGAAGGACACATTACAAAACCAGTGGGTACATTTTAAAACAATTTGTGATTGATGGATCTATTTTCTCACTTGTTATCATTTAAGGGCCAATTTGAAAGTGTTGTAAATGGGTTATGAGGTCCAAATTGATGTGCAAGGTCATGCTAAACATAGTTTAGGAGAATCCAATGGGAATATTGGGTATTATTTGTACTAAATCCTATAAAGAAAATGGTTTGGTAAGTTGTCAAATGTGTTAATATCATGTTATCTCACATTTGGCTTATTTCTGAAGCCAATTTTCAACTGCTTTTCACGTAATATCCTATCCCATCAAATTGAAGCTTGGGACCTGCTACATGCAATTGTGCTCAGATGCTACAAAGGGCATAAAAAATGGCCAACATTTTACCAAAAATCTTAACAAAAATATGTGCCATATTTTATGTTTTTAGATCCTTTACAGACATCTGAACATGATTAGCAAATTTCAGAGCTGAAGAAGGGACTTGACATTGTAAGTTAACTTAGATGACAGTACTGAAGTTCTCTCATAAATTACTGCCATCCGAGGTTGGTGGGGATTACAGTTTGATGGGGGTCCCATCAGGTAACAGGTAACACACTGTTAGGCGCTGCCTCAACCAAATCTCTTTAAAAACGTGTGGTCAGCAAAGATACATAACTGGCTACCTTTGCAAAATATTGAGAGGCATGAATGACAAGGTATATGCCATTGAAGATTCTGTGGCCATTTACCACGAACGTACCTCGGTGATTCGTGTTCCGGGAATTTGAACCATGAAACAAATGATACAGAAATAGGAAAAACTGATCAGTATTCTGCTCATAATATCACTTCTTTCAGAAATAGTAGCCCGAGGAATTGTCCGATGTGCAACCGTTTTTTATGAATATAAAAGAGGAAAAAATTGACAAAATATAACTCTTGAAATTTAGAATCAAATCAAAATATTTAACTGATGAAATTACACTTGTCACAGTATACTTTTTTAGACAAACTGTGTACCTCTGTTGGATTAAATATTTAATTAATAAAAGTACTGCATCAGGCTAAGGTTCCTGATTCAACAATATAAACACCAATGACAGCTCATTATGATCAAAGAACATTGGTTAAATCCTTGAGAGAAATGAATCTTGATCTCTAATTATGCTTTGCCCACTTTTTAATATTCAAGAAGAAAACAAATGAACTGTGATAGATAGCCTGTGCTCCATTCAGTTTGTGAACAGTGCTGATGGTATATGAAGGCTATCAACAGTTTATAAAACTATTGAATTGTTCTACACGTGTTTTCAATGTCACATCTATGTTCCTAATTTTACAACATTCTATCATTCTTTGTTATCAACCTACAGAGATACTACACACACAACAAATACTTTATTTGTAACCACACAAATAGCTGTACAGAAATAAAAATAATTTTCTTAGCCGGGAAGAAATGAAAATATGAGCATTCTTGTATGAACTAAACATAGTTCAGCTACAAAAGTCAGTAATTAATTCTTCCAAGGAAACAAATCTGGACACATGATGAAAGAGGAAAACTTAGCTTCTCCAAGTGACTTCAACCTCATCTGTTCTGTACCTAATTGAATATCAAATGTTTTGACATATAAATTACAAAATTTTCAGTCAAAAAATACATGAGCTGAGGCAATGTTGTGCCTTAAGAAATTCAACGAAGAACCACCTTTGAGTACAGAATGTATCTTCCCACATGGTAGTCTGTCCTGAACTAAACATTTCCCATCCTGCCTGTGCTATCATTGCTCCATTATCAATACAAAATCTAAAACACAAGGAAATGTCTCTACAAAATGGAATTTCATTCCATGTTTTTGGTTTAGGATTCAGAAATAGATATACCTCATGTCTGTTGCATAAAGAGTTGCATTTCTTTCTTTTGCCATAACCTCCATCATTTCCTGCAACCTTTTGTTGCCTGAAATTTTGTGATAACCAATGACAATGTTTACAACCCTGAGTAAATGTCTGGGCAATAATACATAAATTATGTATAATTTGTGTACAATGGTTTCATTAAAAATAACACTCTGGGAATAGATGAAACGTTAAATGAATTCTTTTGAGGAATAGAATTGGTTAAATGTGGAAAAAGTTTTCTCACACAAGTCAGAACCAAACGTCAGCAGAAATGGTAGCAAGTTACTTACAACCAACTCCTCCAACTATCAGTACTTCCTCTGATCCACAATGTGCCATAGCTCTTTCCGTAATTTCAATGAGCATGGCAAAAACAGTTTCTTGCAAAGAAAAACAAAGATCCTCTGGTGTGTACTCTCCTTTATCAATCAATTTTATAGCTCTGTCCTGCAAGTACCAAGTGCTGTCATTGCAATTTAAAAAATATCCCTAATTTTACTGTCAAATAAACGAAATCAATCCAAACATAAGCTAACAAACGTGGTTGGGATCAATATCAATAATCTTCCTACATTAAGTAAGTAATTAGCATCACACAAACCTCAATATATGACAGTAAACCAGAAAATGATACATCCATTCCCTTAACTACGTATGGAAGTTCTAGGAATTTCTTGCCCCTGAAATAGTAATCGGTACATGGCAGCTATGAACAAAAATTAGAGGCCACTGATTACTATGAGATGAGGTAATTATACCTGATGCTGTGAACAGTTTACTCACTTTTTAGCCATTTGCTCTATGTTGTAGCCAGGGCTGGGATCATTTGAAAGCTAAAAAGAGGGGCTATAGAAGTAAATAACTGCAGTACTGAATATTCAAATTGTTAATTGTCAATGCTGTTATTCCACTTTCTTATTTTACTGTTACATAATCCAGTGACTGCTGGACATTCCTCTATGTTTACTGTATTATGTTAATTAGCCAAGTAATTAACTTAAACCACACCTTGAGAACCCGAGCAAATCTATCCAAACAGTTTCCAACAGCAATATCAATTGTTTCACCGAAAATCCTGTATCTCCTTTCCAAATAGGCTATTACCTGAATGTAAATGGGGAAGAGCATGTATCTAGAGTTTCTACCTAATGAAATTTATAGCCTAAAAGTATTTCCTTTACTTCACCTACCTGGGTATTACCACCACTCACATACAAGACGGTAGGATTCTTCGATCCTGTGATAAGCCGACCCATTTCAATGTCTCAATTTTTAGTGAAGGAAATACATATTCTGAATTCAAAGCATGTTTTCATGCATTCAGAATTTACCAGCATAAACTACACAAGATGACCATCAAATGCATGTTTTTTTTTCTCGCGAGTTGTTTTCAAAAAGGATACGCCCAATGCAATGGTTAACACCAATAATTGGCTTGTTCCACAACTGAGCAACAGTCCTTGCAACAACAGCTACGGATACCAAAGGGGCCCCCATACCAGGACCTACAAAATTGAGTGTTTCCTAAATAGATTCCAAAATATGGTTGAAAACATGGTTTGTAACAACCTCCTACTGAAATATTCCTAACATCTTCTCAATCCAGTTTTCCCCAAATTTCTAAACTAGGTTGTTTGATGCTCATGTTCTGTGTGAAGAAATGTATTTTGTTTGCGACCACTGCAAACTTTTTGGAAAAGCATTACACTTAGTCCCTCGTACACCAAATCAGTAGAGTTTTTTTTCTTTGAAAAGGAATCGGCATAAAAATCTTGCATAAATGACCGGGTAATAACAATATAAATATTTAACCTTTAGTGTAGCAAATGACATCAATATCTTCTGGTCTAATTTTGGCAATGTCTAAAGCTTCTTGTAGAACATTAAGAACATTTGCCCTGTGATGTTTGGCAGTATCTTTTGGTAAAAAGCCTGAAATAATTTGCAAGTTATCAATTAAATGTGCTTTTTAAAATTTAACTGCTTTTCTTTACCTCACTGACTAAAAATGTAGCCTATTCCTTCACCTACATTTCACCAGAATGTGTGAACCTTGATCAGACCATCAACGTACATATCATACCAGGTAACTAAATACAAACATACCTTCTCCTGGTGGGGTGATGTAGGTTACTCTTGGATTGGACAGAACCTCTCCATCTTTAACAATGCCCACTCCTAACTTATTTGCACTGCCTTCAAAACCTATGGCAATCACCATGATGAAATCGTTTCCTAATAATTTCAATACATTCAATCAATTATTATCAAACATAATTTAATCTTAACTCTTTCCAACATTTTTTTCCATTTCAATTTCAAATGTCATAGCATCTCATTTAGCAAGTAAATATTTTTGTGCAATAACTATTGTCATGATCGATAAATGTGATCAATTGATAACAAAGCTCTGCAATCAATCAGGCCTACAATTGTTACCATCTTTCTCATGCCTCACATTGACAACAAAAAGGGTATCACACAATATTCCTCATGTCAAGTGTTTTGACGAGACAGGCTCGTCTAAATTTTGTTATCGTAGCCGATTCATTTGTAAGAGAGCCGTGCTAAAAAGCAAGGTGATAATAGCTGAAGACTTATGACTAAAATATAGATACATCCTTCTTTCTATTTGTAAATGGTTCAAACTCTGTGGCCACATCACCGAGAATGTTCGTGTAAAACGACCTAGAGCAGAGGTCTTTCGTTGAAAAGGAAATTCATCATCCACAAACACAAGTGCTGGTCTCTGTAATCTATAGTGCTCGTTTACATTGGAAAATGTTACAACAAAGTGCAATGTAACGTTTTCCTAAACCTCAATTACAATAGTAGTTAAAGGTCCGGTCCATTCACATACACAATATGTCTTGACCTTAATGGTGTGAAGGGACCTCAAAAGCAGCTTTGGAGGCAAGGGGTGCCACCCCCTTTTAGCCTAACAGTTGTACTTCCACAAAGAAATTAACACTAACCAACCAAATAATAATTTTGGTACTGTTAGACTACCATAGCCACATACCATCATTGTCTTGATTAGGTCTCAATTGTTTGCCTTTTCATTACTGTTACTGGTGAAAGGACATCAAAACCAGCTCTGGAGGCAAGGGGCGCCACTCCCTTTTAGCCTAACAGTACAAATGAAACAAACATTTACAAATCAAAATTACAATTTATTGGTACTGTTAGACTACCATAGCCACACAACATCATAATTACCTGTTTGATTTGATCCTAATGGTACAGTCACACTGAGCGAAGTTTTAAAATAATTACCAAACATTAACAAATGACGGTGGGGTCTCCCTATTCATAGGAGGTGTTATTAATTTTAAGGAAACCCACGGCCACTGTCTATTGTTTTTTCATAGATAATGGCACTGGGTTTCCATTTAAAGTTGACACATGTCACGAAAATTGGCATTTTGAGTGCACTGACCCGGGTGCACTGAATCTGAAAAGCAAGATCTGAAAGGAATAAAGTACAGGTATGACACATGTTACCATACTAAACCAACAATTTCTGACTCATCTAAGTAACTTTTACATTGATTTGAAGACATTTTAGTACGATTTTTGGTAATTTTTACCTTGTTTTGTACATGGTTTTTCAGCTGCTAAATCTGAAAATTTCCTCAACTTTGATGTGGAAAATCCACCAGAAATATTGGTCACAGAACTTAATCCTTTTGTACACAGACAGATACATATCCAGACACTATCCCATAAAAATTTCAGACAGATCTGAGCACTCCTTCATGGTACGAAAATTAATCCAAAATTGCCAATATTTCGAAGACCGGAGAGATGCATACGGTTATGCAGCCAAACCAAGCAATGAGGCCGGGAAGGCCACAAGGGTCACTCCGTGTCATTCAGTGGCTCTCCCCTGATTATTGTTCTACTCTGCTCGTCACTTTCATTGGCTCTCCGTGGCATCAAGACCAACCCCCAGAACTTTCTAATTGTCTCATTTAGGTACCCTTGAGTCAAGTATTGTTCACATGAATTTTGGTCAAAATCGCTCAACCCAACAAAGAGAAAATCCACTTTATTGTGAAACTAGTGAATAGTATAATAAGTCAATTGTCATTTATTAAAATAGATAAATAACTTGTATTCATGTATTATCAATCAAAACACCACTCAAAGGCTTCGCCTTTTCGTGGGTTTCTAAATTGATAATACATTCATACCGTTATTTATCTATTTCTGAAAGCATTCTTCATTCGATAATGAAGACAGTTTTTCAGGCAATTAACAAATTGCTACTCCCTTTCTTACCAAACATAGGCACGGATTTTCTAATTAATAACAAGATGTTTACTAATGCACAATATAGATTAGATCTATATTTATTTGACTTCCTTTTCTGATGAACAATTGGTTTAAACAACCAGTAAAAGAAATTTAAAAATATACTATGTCAACTTCGACTATACAGTGCTTTCTCATTGTATTTGAAGATTTTGAGATGGTTGTCCGCTCCACCACTTAGCATGTATTGTGGCATGGACCAGTCCACTGTGAGTATTTTATCCGTGTGTCCGCTCATGTCATAAAGTGGTGCTTTGGGACTGCAAAATAAATATCCTTGTCTTCGTCAATCTGTACAAGAGGTATGATTTCTACTATTCATCACATAAACTGGCTTGGTAATCTTTCTGACAGTATGAAATGTAAAGGCACAAAGAGACGTACACGGTACGGAGCTTTCTCTTGAGGGAAACACCACCTCCCCCAGATTGTACCATGACTACAGTTGTACTACAGCAGAAAGTTAACACAGAACAGAAACGGGGACAGATCCCTGTCCCTAAATGGCTCCTGTATCCATTTTCGGGACAGGGACCCGTCCCTGGACAGGGGATTCGTGTATGTGAATGAGTCATAAGATTTACAAATGTTACCTTCGAGTGTCCCACAACTTTACTACTGTGTCGTAACTACCAGAAATGAACTGATGTTCGTCAAACGGAGACCACGCAACACTGGAAACCCAAGCTGTGTGTGATGTATAGGTACACTTCACTACAGCGCCATCTGAAATACAGAGAAGCAAAATGCAAAATACATGTCGCAATCATGGATATCTCTACAATAGTATCATCAATTTGATAAATCTCATTCAAGAACTTTTTTATGATCATTCTCGTCATATGCTAAAAATGTAAGATTTTTGAAGCGTCTGTCCACTTGATATTGATTGGATGAGGTGACGTCATCCCTCTACGAAGTGGCCGTGGTTTGTTGCTGTGTAAACTTACAGATTCACACACAACACACAGTCTTACCTGTTACTCTTGGATCGTACAACCTTAAGTGTCTGTCGGCAGAGGCAGCTATAAGAGTCTTACTCAAGTTTGAATATGAAATGTCCAAGAATACTTTAGTGCTGTTCTGAAAGGCAATATGAAAAATAAAATTTACTACAGATGGGTCATGCAAAGACAAACTAATCTTATAATTTTATTCCACCAAGGCTTTTGAATGGGAGATTTACCAAAGAAGCAGTATTTTCTGCTTTCTCCATGTCCCAGATGCGTATAGTGTGATCCCAAGACGCTGTGCAAACCTCTTTTTCTGACAACCAGGTTGCCGAGGATATTCCTTCACTGTGCCCAGACAATGTCATAAGTGGCACCTACAACAATACAGCTTAATACACATCTTGAAATAATCAAAATCGAACATATGCTAATAGTAATATTCAAGAATGGATTATTACTTTTGTGGGTATTTTATGTCCGTCTGTTTTCTTTCTTTTGTGAGGCTTTTGCCCTTCTTCGTCTGTTGTACTGTCTTCTTCGGGGGTTGGAACTGGAATCAAACAAACATCAAAATTAAATTCCATCTCTACCAGAAACCGCTTGTCAAATTCCATTATCGCCTCGCAATGACCAAAATAAGGCTTAATTTAGAATAGTCAAAATGCCAACTGGTAGCAAGACATTGTGCAGAAGATGCAAAAGTAATATTACTAACTGGCAGACCAAACTTTGAGCATTTTATCCCAAGATCCTGTACAGAGCTTGGTCTTTGAAGGATCAACTGCCACGGTATCCACACTACCAGCATGACCTCTACAGCTGTGAAGGCAGTCTACCAAATTCTTCTGTTGATTCCATTCCCACATTAATATTGTCTCATCATGGGAGCCACTCAAAAATCTATACACGTGATCTTCTTCTTCTAAAATACCAATGATAACACTGGCTATTTGTTAACATTAACACACGCTTGGTGTTCATAATGCTAGAAACAGAAACCGAACAGACAGATGAAAACGGGTGGCATACAATTTGTTCAGATAGCACAGAGACAGACACCAACAGAGATTCTCATTGGGTTTAATGGTAATTGATCAGTGTTTGTGTCTGTCTCTGTTTCGGCGCCAACCAAATTGAACTCTCCACTAAGATTAAATAAATTATAGAGACATACGGATACTTTGAGTATCAGTAGTTACTATTTGGCTGTAAATATTTATTACATACCTTGCTTTAACCAGGCTAAGCATTTTACAGGTCCAGCATGACCAGGTATTGTGAGAATAGCTTCACCTTCCGTGTTCCAAATTCTCAGCGTGTTATCGTAACTGCCAGTCAAAATGCTATTAAAACAGAAAGTGTATGTATGCTGTATTATCACTTTTCAACTTTCCTGTCTTTTAGTTTCTATTAAAAATTGCTGTCTGATAATTAATATTCAATTTTGCATACTAAATAAACTAGACAAAGATCAAGTCTTACAAATCGGCAGCAGCAACTACGCTGGACACCCAGTCATCGTGGGTCAGTGAATCCTCGGGCTCAGGTGCTGGGTGACGTTCAATGTATTCTACTTCCAAAACTTTTTCCTAAAAATGAAAAAAAAGATCATCATCACTTTCAAAATTGTCCCATACAAACATTTTACTTCTTTTAGACAGATATAACCTCCCGACTGAGTGTTTGCACTGATCAAGGGTGTTTGAGCCGGACATATGGTTCGTTCACCTGGGCCCAACACCGTGACAGATACTAATGCATGGAAGTTTTCCCTATGGAAATTTGCATCAGTCTCTGAGTAGATTGAACACCGCTAAACAATTCTACATAATTTTCTTTCGGTCTGTGCCTCTGTCTCGGTGTCTCGCAGTGCAAATTCGCCACACGAGTCAATAAAATATAAAGTAGCCGTCTCAAATATATTTTGCAGAATGTCAATATATTCTGTGTAGAAGAACAAATTGTCAATATATTCTGTGTAGAAGAACAAATTGTCAATATATTCTGTGTAGAAGAACAAATTGTGTCTTTTAAAAGAAAGTGAATATTTTTTTCGTCTTCCAGTTTGGTAGTTTATTCGTTGCTTAATTCGTTAAAACTTACTGTGGAAATTTCTCTTTGTTGCATATGATCTTGCAATGATGTGCGAAGAAATTCTCCATCGATGAGGAAATCAAATTCAATTGTTTTCCCATCTCCGTCTGAAACAGAAAGATATCTTTTACATGCTTAAATTATGTTTAACATCTTGACCATGATCATAGTTTGGTAAAATACGAAAACATTTCAAAGAAAGGGAACAAAAATCCTTGTCAACAGTAGAGAACAGATCATTACATCACATACCTGTGTGCACAAGTCCATTTATAAGTGAGCTAAGCTCTCTTGTTGCAACTGTGGCCGGGACTGAGAAGGGTGAATCAGAAACAGAGTATCTACGAAATAAAAGAGACATCAAAATGATTAGGTTAGATAACATAACACTTTTTGGTGAATTGATAAAATCCCTATCGTGGCAAATTTAAACCCCATCAAATAATAGCAGAATTACACAGGGTAATGCCTTACTGTGCTTGTTTGGTGAAGAATTTAGCCTGCACATGTGGTACATTTTCCTCAACAGCTGCCATGACTTAGTTTTCCCCTTCAACAACAGAAACTACACTAAATACTATCGGTAAATAGCCAACTCATACAACAATTAAGTTTTGAAAAAAAAATCGATTATGAACATGTCAAAAATTGGAACACTGGAATATCTTATTTTTGTGGACCAAACTGCTTCGTACAATTAAATGACAAGAAAGCTTCGCTGCCCTTTTGTGATCGTGTAACCAGGTCCTCACTACATTGTGTAATTATGATGGTGCACGTGTAACCCATGCCACTTTCTTGATATTAACTGGTTACTCGGATTAATAAAAATGCATTTCTCCAAAGTTTGTAGATCTACTTTTGCTCTCTGTGAAATTTGTGTGTCGATTTTTATCACTCAACATACAATAATTTCATAAAACATAAATCACTGAGCAAAACTTGTTTTTGTTAATACAGAGCACACTAATTGAAGGACTACTAAACTGGGTTGTGAAGAGACCTTAAAACAGCTCTGGAGGCAAGGGGCACCATACCCTTTTAGCATAACAGTAGTATCCATAAACAAATCAACAATTACGAACCAAATTGCAATTTTTGCTACTGTTAGACTACCATAGCCATACATCGTCATCAACTAGTTAGAATTAACAAAGTCTTAAAATAACAGATCAAAATAGATGATTTGACAATTCATTTACTTACATATATGTATTCAATTTGGGAGTTTTCGAATGAATGTTTGAGAATAAAATGGCACTGTACATTTTAATATTTTATTTTAAGGCACTTAAAATTTACAAAATACGCACAACTACGAATTCAGTACGGCCAGGAGATTAATTCTCATGAGCTTGTGAAAAAAACAGTTACCAACTATACAAAATAATTGATGACCAGGTTTCAAATTCCATCTTCTTGTTTCTTCACTTGCAATAGTGGTATATGCCCAACGACTCCATAAATATTTCTCTTTTCATGCGCAAAAGAGATCACGTCAGTACATTTCTCTTCCTGTATTTCTTAATAACATGTCACCTTCAGCTAATATTACATCTCCTCTCACGAGCTCACGTGTCACCAGTTACAAACATGTGCACACTCTTCTGCGCATTAATCATATGCGCGGCTCTTTCATTGCCGACTATAGCTGCCAGTTTCTGCGCATCATATTTTGTATACAATGCAGTGATGTCCCAGTTCACGGCTTTTGATGATCTTTGAGGGTCCGGTATAAAATTGCACATTTCACTGTATAGATGCGAGTAGTATGGTAGATCATAGAAAACTATGTGTTTAATGCCTCGGATTTTTAACCTAAAAACAAGTTACAAAGGTGAACTACAAATTATGTAGATTTCTCAATAAATGGATAGTGTTATTTAGTATAAATTATAGTCAACATATTACAACTGCGTGGGAGATTATATCTTTATCAAGTATAATTTTATCTGTCCTTACCTCTTGTAGAAATGAAACCTCTCAGTGAACAGCATGAAATGTTTGCCTCTCTTATTGAAACCATTCCTTGCTTTGGATATTTGCTTTTCTGTTGAATACCTGTCAAAAATATACGTCAAAGTTGAAAGATTAACTGCGCTGCGAAAAGTACCACAGAATTGGAACAAAAGAGTCACTGCACAAAATCAATCATTATTGTCTGAAGATAATGTAAAGGCATTAGAACGAGCGAGTCACTGCATAAAATAAATGAATTATTGTAAGAAAACTACAAAAAGTATTATTGAAAGTACTTACTCAGATATGTGTACAAAATCTAACTCCTGAGCTTTGAAGAAGTTTCGCAATCTAACGAAATCAAAGTAGGACGGAATGAATATCATCGTGCTTGACATAAGTTCATCTTTGTATTGGGGTAGCACCTGAAATATAAGAACAAATACAGTTTTGTTTTCCCTTTCTTGTCCATGTCCAGGCACCCAAATTGTGAAATGCGAAATAAAATTAGTACAATACCTTTGATTTAAAATATTCAAATCTTGCTTCAGCAACCTCTGTAAAACTGCTGACACTTATTCTATGAAACACCTGGAAGTAAAACGTTTATTTTAGATTTCAAAAAGGTTTCCTACCACATGTTCACTTGTTAAATACAAAGACGCTTCCAATACTAGACAGAAAAGGTCACTGTGTAATATATAAAATCAAATGCGAAACATGTATTGCCAAAAATGAAATGCGAATTTACAGCCCCTCTAAATGGCATGTGTACACGTCTCTATTACACAACTAGAAGATACCTGTGGAAGTTGGATGTGTATCTGACAAATAGATCCCCTGTTGTAGAGCTTAGGCACCTGAAATTTACCTGCATAATCTTTCATTGTTAAGTACAATAAACGAAATGATACATATCTCAACCATATTCAAAGACTTTTGGCATGCCGCAAAATTTAAATTTTAAAACGTTTTGAAAAATATTAATCTGTTCGAATAATACAAAGGATACTGTGACAGTGTTTGTTGAACAATGCGTTTATTTCTGGCACTGCTATACTACTAAAGATCAGCGTCTGCCGATAAAATTTTGACCTGCAATTGCCCATTTTTTCAGTTTTAATAAACTAAAATATTGTAAGAACAGCAATTTATTCCAGCAAAAGATCAACAATACTCTATAACTCACCAGCCATTTAAAGTCCACATTCGGACTCGAGAAAAGTCAACACCATGTGATTCTTTCGGTTGAAGATGTATATGTGTCATCAGATGCTGAAGAATAAAGTGATATTTAAAAATTTAGCACACACATATATCTATATTCCCACGTGATAGGTAAAAGCTGATCGATGACATAACTTACATTGATATGATCCCAGTTCTGCATCAGGAAAATGTCAGTCTGATCAAATATCAAAATCTCAATGGATGACAGAAAATCATGATCTCTTTTTTCTTCCCTGTAAAGCATGACGTATGATTCGCGAGTGTTATTTTTCTACATTGGAGGACACCAACAACGTCGTTTATTAAAGCATTAAAAGAAGTTTCATATTACCCTTCTGCCCCTATAATTGTCCTCAGTCCTAAGGGTGATGCTAAAACTACGTCCGATGCGTAAAAATTGGAGTATAGTTTCAGACTCTTTTTTGTAACACCAATACCGATACGGAAATGATCGTCGATGTTACCAGCAAATGTTTCCACGAAGTCCTCTGAATACAAGTAGTAACAAGCGAATTGTTAATAACTATTTACTAAATTGAATTGCTGTCACCTCAAATCTGTGGACATAACATTTAGCCAATCTTACCTGGTTTATTCTCTGGAGGATCAGACTTTTCTTCTTCATCGTACTCTTTGTAAAATCTCTTTTTGAATTCAACATTACTCTGAAAAATGTCAAGCCAACCAAATTGCACATTACTGATATATTTGGTTAAAATATAAATATGTGATAAACACATGAATTAGTCTGACCTCATCTTCAGACATCAAAAGCACCGATAACATCCGAACAACACGCAAAGCGGACTCCCTGAATGGCAGCACCATTAACACCTTCGGTCTAGTAAGACCCTGGTCTCTGTATTCACTGCAAGGATAGTAATTTTTTTAAAAAACGAATACACTGAAACGTTTCCCACAAGCATTAAAGTTAGACCAGAATGCAACACACAGACGCGATAAAATCACTTACTCTGGAACTTCTTCCCTTTTGGACTTGATTTTGCTATTGTGCGCCATGACTCTACTTCGCGTCCTGCAATTATCAACGAGAGAAGAAATGTAAAGAGGCATGTTTCGAAATGTTATGACAAAATAACTTCAATACAGCAAACCACACACACATGTTCACATACTTTAATACGTGATTGAGAGCATGAAGACAATACACCAGACGTATTTCTTCAGAGTTAGATTTGTTTCTGTCCGGATAGTACAAATCCTGTAAAAATGAGGAAATAAAACAAATTTTGGACAATTATACAATATATTTTCTAATGTATACACTACTTATATCAGCTACTGCATCTAATGTTACTGTCCGTAGATATTCTGAAGAATTCATCTCAAAAAAGTTTTGGAGGACATTGGTCCTTTTGTGGGGCTACTGATACCCCCTGCTTTGGATTTGCTGTGAAGTATATCATGTCTCAAAGCTGGGATGAATCCCCTCACTTACATACTTTGTAATCTGGGGTAAATAACTCCTCAGATTCAGCACTGAGTGCCACACCTGCCAAACCTCTTGGCAACCAGTAGCTGACTAGCATGTGTACCTGATGATTGTTTGCAACATAATGCAGGAATAGTCTGAGGCCAGAAGTTTATGAGACCAGATGTACATACCTGATATCTGTTAATAATGTTGAAGAGGTTCATTTGAAGCGTACTCAACAAGCCTACAAAAAAGGACCTAGATTGAAAGTAATGTTGACACTGAAATTTTCATACAATGGTAAAAGTGCAAAACCACATGTGCTAAACAAAGGAAGGTATTTACCTGAACTTTTTGTTGCTACTTTGGCATATTTTTTGTTTGTTACTGATGTTTGTGCTAACAGCTTACGCTTTACCTTCAAGTGCAAGAAAGTCATTGATTTAAACTTAGATATGTGTGTATTGTCCCAAAATGTACACCTTCTTCAAAAACTGTAGTGTCTTCAAATTGAAAACAGTAAAACCTTCTTACTGTCAAAACTTACATGTAATTTCTTAATGTCTTTTTCTATTGAGGTATTGATATTTTGGTTCTTATTCTTATCCTTTGGAAAAATTGTAGTGCATCTTCCCAGATGTGAAACCTAAAAAGCACTTCGAAGTTTCAAGTTTGACTACACAGAGGAATGCAAAGTGTAAAAACCAAAATAATCAGATGACAAACAAGAATGATTTACATGTATTTGTTGCGTTGTCCAGGCACTTGTCTCTCCTAACTTGTCAGCAATTTCATCTGGTATATCCTTTTCAAAATGAATGCTGAAAGGATCTGCAAATAAAAGCAACCACTATTATGGCAGAAGTCGAAACATAAACAGTGAATGATAATCTTGGAATGAAATCTACATGAAACATTGCTCAGCAATTCAATAAATTCATTAGTGACAAAACTGAATCCATCCTGTTTTATTACCGCCCGCATTCCGAAGGAATGGGGAAGGTAATGTTTTCACACGTGTGTGTCTGTTAAACA
>JBCAUG010052085.1:0-17236 GCA_038406175.1 Haplosyllis leylae | reverse complement strand
AGTTGAGTTCGAAGGAAAAAATATGTCGACCTTTACTAAATGTCGTTTAGCGTTTTTTGTTTCCTTGGCCTATGACCAGTAAACAATAGGCCGAACAAAAGATTGGGAATTGAATATCTGGTATCAAGGGCTGTGGCCAGTGGTCATCCGTCGGTTTATGGTTTCATTAGTACATATTGAGCACTGACACTTTAATTTTAGTTCTGTCCTCTGTGTTTAGGATGACAAGCAATTCTTGCCTTAATTCATATGTTTTCTTCGTTTCCAATGTTTTTCACATCAGCTTTTTGGGAAGTCTTTTCTTGCCATCGATACGAAAATTTTCCCCAGTGTTTTTTTTTCTGTTTGACATTTGAGTCATTCTGTGCTGGGTCAGTTTTCAGGAAAAAAATCCTCTAAGTAGCTAAGCATCATTTGATAACCAGTAAATTAGCCTCTTCAATTCCTAAGAACTTCATAACATTTAGAAATGGCCATATCTTTACCACAACGGCGTTTTCTACCAATAAAAAAGTCTCCTGAAAATGGCATTTGTCAGAATAATCGTCCTTTTTTTCCTGGACGTTGGAGTCTCCAAACAGAGACACGTGAAATGAGTACAAAATCAAAACTTACTGGGCAATTTAACCTGAAACGAAATCAATAGCGAATTTTGGCGAACTGGGTTTTGTACCCATCGAGTCTATAACTTCGAGTAAGGTTAATTAATGTCCAACAGCATTTTCATTGGCTGACTGTTGTACTCAGAATAATTTTTATTTCCTATTATGTTGAAATAAAGGATCTTTTCAAGAAGAAATGGAAAATGAGACTGCGCATTACATTTCAATATGGGCCGCTTTTATCAGCCCATTACGATAAAAAAGTAACATTTTCAAATGGCAAAACAGATGGACTTTTTTACAATGAAGTATCTATAATATTTCAATATCGGGCCCCTTTTTTATTTCGGCAAATGAAATGTGGAACGACATGTGATAAAAAACGAATAAGTGACATTTTGTTGTGTGCTCAATGCACATTAAAAACCAGGCTTCGTTGTGTAAAAAACGTTACCATGAAAAGACATTAAGCAAATAAATGTTAGATCATGCGGGGATATTGAAAAATCACATGAGGCAGACAGTCTGCTTTCAGACATCAATTTCAGATATTGAGGTAATACAGCTTTGCGATCCGGTCGTAAAAAACGGTTTTTTATTCAATCGTCCGTTAATTAAGAATGTTCGTAAATTGCAATCACGCCAGCATTCAGGTTTTACTGCTGCATTGCGACCACCCTGTTTTGCGACCCTTTTTTCTGTATAACCTGGTCACCCACCGTCAGCTAGGACGAATAAGCCAAAGGGACGAATTTGTATTGGTGATCATGCCCATAGCAGTGAACTATTTTGAAATTACACTGGCAGACATTATCTAAACAACAATGTAATTTTTGGCATGCATTACGCAAGACTAAAAAAAGGTTGCTGAATGTATTGGCAAAAAAAAATTAGATCGTTGTATTAAACATAAATCAAGGTTATTACATTTTTTACTCCAATAAAAAAAGCTGAAAAAACGAGCTCTAGGTGTAAAAAACGCCGGCAGCATGTCAAAAGCAATATCCCGATTTTGTTAGACATTCTAAACAACAAGGAAAGGCAGAGTGGCTGCACACTTCAAATCTGTTTCACTGTCTGAAAATACGAAAATGTGACTTTGAAATGTGAACGTAATAGAAGTTGGTAAAGCGAACAATGGAATGGACGCAATATCAAAACAATTTCGGGCATTGGTAAAAAGAGGCCTGATACTTTTTATGATTTGTGAGGATGCTTATTTTTCAGTGTGAGCAAAAAAGACACCTCGCTTGCTGGCTGTGTGCCTCGCAAAATAGTTTGAATAATGGCAGGCTTTAAAAAAACGAGCTGCAATGGGCTTTTTTGCCAGCGGTTTTTTATGGGCGGATGGTTGGACGGCTAAAAAGCACTGTTAAAAACCTGCTTGTGTATTTTAGCATCGGCTGTTATATAACACACATCGTTTTCAGTTGTCTCTCGGCTTAGGCTAAATAATTCTTCCGTAGGCCTGCTACATGAGCTTTACCTGGACTTGCTTTTCTTTAATTAAAAGGAAAGGAGAAGATTTTAATTAAATAGGAATGCGATTGTAGAGCTGGCGGAAGATCGTTTATTTGCCGGTGAGGCGTGTTTTTGTTAGGGATTATTGCAACTATTTGGACAGTGCTAGGACATTCTCACGGATACAATGCCGACCACTAAAAAAAGAAACCAATAGATCGTGAGAGAAAAACCTTTAAAAAAGTGGGAATTCTTGACTGCAGCTATTTGGACCTATTTGGTTTTTGTTGTGTTGGACAATTGTTCCTACACTTTGGCGTGAGAGGTAGCAGGGGTACAGGTCGCATACCCTTCAGGGTATGCTAACACAGTCACAGCAATGACTCTGCTGTAAAAAATGCCAACCATTTTTTTACCGGCTTGAATTTTGCAGAATACACAGGCCGTCGACTTAGCAGCCATTTGCCTTTTTATTTGAAGGACATGTAGCACAGAGCTGGACAAGGCATTGAATTTGAAAAGACATGTGATGCTTTATACTTTCAATTTTGCCTCAGAATTCATACTTAAAGGGTTACGTAACCAGAGTTTACCGTGTGTGTATTTCTTTGTGTGCCGAGGTTGTTTACAACAGAAAAAAACACTTAAAAGAAGAAGAAGGAAATCCTGCCTTGGCGACTGGCTTAACATTACTCGTGAAAGCACAACAAGCCAGACTGCGCGTACAAAAGTGCTGCGAGGTGGAATTCTGACAGAGAAAAAAAGAATGGAAAGTATTGATGGCAGTGAATTGAGGAGCCTCTACAGCAAAGGAAAGTTGGATTACTCACCGCGAGTTCCGCCGAGTGTAGCTGCCATCTCGACTGCGCCAGTGGTCGTTACTGACAGTCGGTCGTTTGTCGGAGGTAGCGGAAGCGGACAGTCTCCGGACGATTGTTCTTCCGGTGGTGCGACCGATCTGTCTGTGTCACCTAATCA
Organism: Haplosyllis leylae; assembly: GCA_038406175.1. Classification (NCBI taxonomy): domain Eukaryota; kingdom Metazoa; phylum Annelida; class Polychaeta; order Phyllodocida; family Syllidae; genus Haplosyllis; species Haplosyllis leylae. The sequence continues at coordinate 14,195 of JBCAUG010052085.1, read as the reverse complement.
ATCTACTCCACAGGGCGAGGCAGATACTCAACACAGTGATAACGGTATGGTCTGTCTGTCTGTCTGTCTCATAAATTCGGCAGGTGTAACCATGTATTGAAAGAATCTAGCACAGTAAATATTGTCCAGATTCTGCGATAGGTGGGCAAGGTCTTGGACTTGTTTCTCGGTGCCTGGTCAGGTCAGCAGTTCTGATAACCCAGATGGTTATGACATGACAAAGGTTTCTTTTACAGTTCACTGCTCACATTGTTGAGGAAAAGCGAGTACGTTACTAAAAATATCGGTCGAAACCGAAACTAAAAAAAAAAAGAAATGGGGTGACCATTCGGCTTTCAAGGTGAAAAAGATGCAGAAGATTTCTGTGACGTATTTGTGTATGTGTGTGTGTGTGTGTGTGTGTGTGTGTGTGTGGTCAGTAACCGGGTGACAGGTGTAAATTATTAGAATTGTAAAATGACATTATTTTGGCTATGAAAATGAATTTGGTAAGGGACTACGCAACAAATGGCATTGTTTTAATTTTTAGTCTGATTGCCAGGATAAATAGTCGACAATATTCCGAAAAAAGTAGGTTTCAAATCGTGCCAACATAAGCAGCACACGCAGTACTGTTTTCAATCTATCAACATCCATCAAAGGTTCATACTTTTCTGTTAGCATCATTATTATTTTAATTTAAGCTTTTTCAAAAGTCAGTCCGCTAAGAAGTTATCGTATTTCCTATTCCCTTTGAAGGACAACGTTTTCTAATAAAGCAAATTTTCAATGGAATATTGCACAATGTTATTTTAAAGCAAAAAAAAAACAGTCCTGGTTACATAATAACATATTAAACAAAATACTTTTTATAGATTTTTGTCTCAAAAGACTGTGTGCGTCAACGCTTTCTATGCTTTTTAAATCGGAAGTCCTATGCGTATTAAAATAAAATCTACATGAAGTATTCGTATCTAATATAAATTAGATACATTTCAATTTGCTCTTTTCTCTTTCATTCTTTCTAGGCCATTTAGATTTCGATAAAAAGATCTCTCAAATTCAAGACCGCCTCGCGAAATTATGTAACACACTTCAACAAGTTAAAACAAGCCGGAAAGCAGTTTTTCTTCTAGGGACTTGAAAAAACTTTTTATTGTTCTTTGCATTCTTTTCCAGCACATGTCCTAGCTTGCTGTCAAAAAACTCAAGTCAGAGAAAGAACAAGCCTTTCAAAAAAGTACGAAAATAAATTGCACAATCGTTTTTGTGTTAAATAAATATGCCAAAACAAAGTTGTTAGTGATAACAGGCAGATTTTTTTTGTGAGTTATAATTTTTTCACAGTGAAATTATGATTTACGATGACAATGTTTTGCAACTGAGTTGAAATCATTTTTGCTGCAAGTGGATGATGTTTTGACTAAATATGTTGTTTTGAAATGAACAGTGCTAAATTGAAAAGTAGGTAGATAGCGTGCCAATGTATGAAGGAATCTTTGGTTAAACAAATACATTTAGGAAATATTTTTGGCTGAAATATGCAGTATTGCCCTTCCGTCCATTCCAGGAGAATAGGGGTTTTCGTTTTCAACCTTATTCTGGCAGATCTGCCAACTTTGTGTTAACTAATTAACAAGAACTTAAAACTTAAGGTTAAAGTTGATACTTTAGATTCATTTTTGCTGATCAGATTTAAATAATTGTGTATAAAATTTGTATATTTTTACAGCCAAGGAATTCATTCTTCAGGTTTCATATTTTAAACCTGAATTACTATCAAATAAAAACATGAACTTAAACTTTTAACACAATGTTGTCAAAATAAGGTTGAGGATGAAAAACCCGAATGTAGGTACAGACAATAAATCTGGTCCATGAAGGGACCATGTGCAGAAAGTTTCATCTCAAAGGCAAATTCGTCATTAAAATAATTTACAGTCTTGCTCAGAGCAAATTTGATTTTAAGTAAAAGTTATTATCTACGTGTTTCGTGATAAAAGCTGTATTTGATGATCAAAGTACGAAGACAGAATTGTTTATTGTGTGCGGCAGGTAGACGAGGAGGCTTTTAAGGTCCCATGTGGCAGTTTTTATCCAAATGAGTAAAATAGGAGCTGGAATCGTTTGCAAACTTTAAATGTAAATCAATTATTAACTATTATCCAGTTACCTCTGGGATAAAATGCATTGGACTTGAAAAGGATGTGAAAGACAGAGACCATGTGCTACATTTTTGACTAATGTCAAAAGTTACTCAAATGTGGTGTGAAGTCTCTGAAGACCTTCTGTGTAAAATGCCATATTTCGTGATTGAATTAGTTTTAATTGAGTTTGTTAAAAGGTTTGACTTTGAGACTGCAACCTTTACAACTCGTTAAAAGAAGCGTTTATTTGAAGAGCCACAAAACGTACTAATTACTGAGATTAAAGAAGGAAAAGTACGTTTGTTTGGGAGACTTTGCGGAAAACTTGCCCGAGGGGACTGAGAGAAAAGGTCGCAATAAAATCCACTAATTCGCGTGCACCTTTACACATACATGGGTTCACTGTTCAAAAGAAGTTGATCACTTGTCCTTGCGAAGCTGATAGCAGTTCGGTCGCATGTGTATTTTAAAGAGGATAATATCTGACTAATGAACAATTATGACGTTCATCTAAGATTCATCTGCGCCAATCACGATTTCACATGACGTTAAGTTAGTTTCACAACCACGTTTGGGAACAATTACGCTACATTAAAAGAACATTTAAAATTCCGTATCTGCAGATGATCGTGATCCTCAGAAACAAATTGTAGGTTTTTAGAGTTTGAAATACCAATGCCCTTAATACTCTGCAAATGAACTTTGATATTAGCAACGTTTCCTTTAGAAAGTTTTGTTTATTCACAAAATTTTCAAATTTGGCAAAACTGGAAATATGAGAATGATACCTATTCATGTCAAATAGACATTTCAACTGAATGAAAAAAGTTTGTTTGGAAAAGTTTTCATGGTGTATAGTCAATATGGCAAGATCCGATTTTGGTTCATTCAACCTGTGGTTTTTGGCAGAAAATGAATTGATATCTTTCTTAAAAAGGAAATTTTTATCCAACTTATACACTTAAAATTTCACTTGAAATGTGCGCATAGATTCTCACTACAATAACGTTGTTTTGTTTTTAAGTCCGCAATTTCTGTTTTTGTATTTGCAGGTAACTCTCGTTTCCATTTCAATTCTCACATGAACAGTCACTTCGAGCACAGCTGTCCGCACTGCGACTACACATCCAGAACAGAGGGTCGACTCAAGAGGCACATCAAGGATTTCCATAGTGATGTAAGTACTCTCCTAAGTAGTCTCCTACATAGTTGAGTCCCTCAAATACAATGTATAAGAAGTTACAGGAAATGGCTCGTGATTGCAGATTGTGTATTTGTGATTTCAATTTCCACCCTTATAATTTTAAAATTTTAACCTTGACTGGAAACTCCACAAATCCAGACATGTTGATGCAAAACAATTTAAGAGAAGCACCATTGTAAACATGTTTTTTTCCGACTGGACGATGTAATTTAAATGATAATGGTCTTGGTGACACGTAGACGTTTTGCTTCACGGTCAACCGTGAAATACCGCTCCGTACTAAACATGCCTCTCTAGACTGTGTCGAGGTCATCAGAATTACAGATTTTTGTCGGAAATGACAGGTGAATGATGTAATAAAAGTTATGAGCTTGTTTTTTCATGCACTGTTAATGAACCGCTGAAGCCATCTCCGTAACATGTGCAAAACCTAGGAATTGTATATATTTTACTGTCTAATCTAATCTGATGTATATATAAATTTAATTTTACTTGGTTGTAGAATCCTCCAGATAATTTCTCTGGTAACAAGACGGTGCGCGCCGCGCCTAGTCGTCCAAAAACATTCAAATGCAAACAGTGCGACTTCTCCACTCAAGATAAGGTGCGTTTTTTTCTAAGTACAATCTTTTTGTCAAGTAATTAATGTTTTTTAGATAAACATTTGAATAACGTCAGAACAATCTACAAAGATGTTATCATAACACATTTACAGGCCAAATCATAAATATTGCTGAGGCATGAAATCCAGAAAAACTTTGTCCGCAGGGGGACACGCCGACTGCGCCCCCTAAATCCGCCAATGATTACCGGATTTCTCCTACAATTTTAGATTGAGTCCTGGACGCACGCGAGGATTCACATCAAAGAGGATAAGATCCTCCAGTGTCCGAAGTGTCCGTTCGTGACGGAGTACAAGCACCACCTGGAGTATCACCTGAGGAACCACTTCGGCTCGAAACCATTCAAATGTCCGAAATGTACGATATATTTCTTTTCTCTACTGATCGCCGGTCGCAAAATATCATTTACAAAAATTTGCTGGCAACTCAGAAAGCCATGTGAAGATCAAACGAAAATCACTGTCTTCTAATTTGTTTCTCGTCAGCAACCGTGGACATAATTGCCCACCTTAAATAGTTTGCAAATTTGATAGAACAGAATAAGTGATAAAAATGGTTGTATCTGCTTTCGTATAAAAATGGGGTTTATTAAAAAATATAATCGCAGAATGTGAAAGACATGATGAAGCATTGCACTTATTACCATTGTCTTCATTTACAGGTAACTATGCGTGTGTGAATAAGTCAATGTTGAATTCGCACATGAAGTCGCACACAAATGTCTACCAGTATAGATGTGCCGACTGCACATATGCAACAAAATACTGCCACAGTCTGAAACTCCATTTAAAGAAATACAGCCACAAACCTGCTACAGTAAGTAATCACGAGTTTTTAATTTTATGAATTTTTATCTTCTTGTCCAGCGTGTGACTCAGCATTTCAAAATTAGATACAAAAACCAAAGTAGAAAACTTTAGCTTATTTCACAGTTACCATGGTTTTAATTTTTTCAGGTGCTAAATTTAGATGGTAGTTTACCCATGGATGGATCCGGTGATTTTGAATTGGTGTCAAAGCGTGGTCCCCCTCGTGGACCCCGTGGACCAAGAAAAGACCAAATTGGTGGAACCCCGCCAGTCACCCTGCCCCACATGGGCGGTTTGGCATCCCCACCACGCAGTATTAATAATGGAGTTCCTCCCGCCGCACAGATGAACAGTATGATACCCAGTATGCACCCCAACATCCCCAACATGGCTGCTGCAAACATGGCTGTGGCAGCAGCGGGATTCTGGCCAATGATGACTGGCTTGAACGGACTCCAGGGACCACCACCGTTGATCCCTGTCAACCCCCTGAATCCCCTCAACATACAGGTACCCTCCTCAGAGCATCAAAAACTTGTCGCAAACAATCTTGTTAACGGTGTGAAGACCAGCCCCACAGAGGGTAGTAACGCAGATGATAGACCACAGTCAGAGCCAAAAGAAGAGACCAGACCACATGCACCCGAATCTGGTCTAAGTGCACACGAGTCACAGATGCGCGCGCAGCTCCATCACATGATGAAGATGCAGGAGAATCACCAGGATCTCTTCCGGATGTTCGGACTCCGACCGGAAGCGCTGATGGAAGAACAGCTGAATACCATGAAGATTCTGGCAGAGCGTGAACGAGAACTGATGATGAAGCTTTCCAGGGATGACACACCGAAAGCGGATCATCATCAGAAAGAACTGCCAAGACGAGCTCAGCCTACCGATCTTTCACAGGATGAAACCCCCGCCAAAGTCAATCCCAAACTGGCGGAGAATGGCGGAAACCATGCCTGGATCATGGACACTATGACGGCTAACCAGCAAACCGGCCTACCATCGCACCCTGTCAAAGAACAGTACAACAAAGTCGTCGCTGCTGATCTGGCGGCTCAAATAGAGGCCGAGGCGCAGACAAACGGCGAGTGTCCGCTCGACCTGACCAAGGCTTCGTCCAATGAGGACGACAGTGGTATCGTGCACAGTACCGATGGAGCCATTGACTTCAGCCCCAGCGTGATGCAAAGGAAGCGCCCCCTGGACAGTGATGCTTCAAACGGTAAGCAGTTTGTTCAGTCTGTTTATTTCGGGCCACTTTATCATTTCAGCAATTGTTTGCTAAAAGTAGCATCACCTCAGAAAACTTAGGATCAGTAAATTTTATTTATTTTATTTTTGTACACAGGTAGTCAACCAGGTAGTCGCAGCACTTCCCCTACACCAAAGAAACGTAAGCGCAAAGGCAAAGCCTACAAGCTGGACACCCTGTGTATGAAACTCCAGGAGCGCTACACGGATTCTCCACCGCCTGAGGATGACCCACATCAAGATTACTACTCGGATTACATGTCGGAGCGAGATGCCAGAAATGGGTTGTTTCCGGAAACCATCAAGTCTGATCACGACTCGGAGAATTCCGAGAATTCTGACGATGGCTTCGACCGCACCAAAGAATTTCAGCACTCACTCAGCAGTGATACTCACACATCCAATGAACTGACCAATCAGAGTGATGCTCTTGAGAAATCATCCAATCAGGAGAATGAAGATCCTGACAAGAAACAGCAAGAGATCAACGGTGACAAGCCGAACCAAGACTTCAGCTGTCCACACTGTGACATCATGTTCAAGAACTGCGTCATGTTCAACCTACACATGGGTTACCATGGCTACCAGGATCCTTTCAAATGTAACAAGTGTGGTCACATGAGCAAGGACTCTGTCGAGTTCTACCTGCACATTGGGCAAGTAGCTCATTAAGGAAACTACCTTCGTGTTGTCAAGAATTCTACAGCTCTCAAAACCGGTAATTTAATTGTATTCAAACAATTGAACCCATGTCAGTCGATGTATGAAACCAGTGTCAGTCGCATCGCACCACTGACGTCTTGTTTATTGTCTACACTATGATTGTCTCTCAGGGGTAAAAATACTTGTTGTGGTAAACGCTACGCGCACTATTAAAATGTCAACAAACTGGAAATTTTTCATAGCATTTATCATTGCCGATACTTTAGAATGAAACAGTTTACCTAATGTGTTCCTTAGAATGTTCCAAAAAGCTACTACTCTGTTTTTCTTTAATTTTCCGAGTTTTTGGCCTTGTGAGCTCAAAATCAGGGTTCTAAACTTGAAAAGGACACTTTCCGAGGTCCTGGGGCCCTGAAGAATGAATTCAGAAAACTAGTAGCAGTTTTATTCCTTGTATTTTGCACCAAATACATGTAACTCTACTCTTTTTCTCCTTTTCCTATTTAATAATAATTCTGACGTATATTTTCTTGTCTACGTGTCCAAAACTTGACTTTTATAACGGTGACTTTGAGCTAATATTAATGATTGTATCTCAGGGATGGTCTCTATATCTATCAGACTATTAACCAATATTCTGTGAACGTAAAAAAAGTGTATGATGACAACAGAGGTAAATGATATGCATATTCATTTCTGTGTTCAAGATAAAATCAAAATTTAAATTTCAAATACTGTAAATGTTTCTGAATGTGCTGATCATGACAACCTTGGAAATATTTTAGGGATAGTAACATATATTAAACTTACTCTGCTTTCCTATTTCGGAAGTTATCATGCGTGCTTATTTTGAAGAAATGTTGGTTCTTTTTTATTTATGACAGTTACAGAACATAAATGTCAAATTTTAGAAATAGCAGTGTTATGTATAAAACTGTACAGTTCGACAACCAGTTGTAATTTAGATGTTGTGTAGTCTAATTCATTTCGTGGCCTCAGCTATTGCTACATTATCGACCTGTTTTGTTATGCCATTAATTCCAGGGACTTCTCTGGAAGATGTCATCAGGATAAGATGGCTCGTCAATTCGGGTCGTTGTGGTAAACTACGCCAGTAGAAGTAGCAATTACGCTAAATGTTAATATATTGTTGAAGCTATTATGCCAAAGTATTACTAGAAGTCTAAGCTTTAAATGTAAACTGCAAAAATTATTGAACTTAATAAAGGTGTCTAAAATATATTCCTCACAAAACTGCTTCTTTGATAATTGTTGTTTAGCAAAATGTTGGAGAAAGTTTAATGTTTGACATGATAAACTGATCATGTGCCGCACGACTAAATCTGATTGACTCAAACAATTGGTGTAATACAAGAAACCAAAGAATTTATACTCGATCTTTCATCAATTTCATGTCTAGCTATTGTACTTTGAAAAACTGCAAGCGTAACAATGTTTTTGTGACCGTATTTCTTTTTCGGGTAGAAAAGTTTGTTGCGTAGTGTGATAATCATAAGATTATTCGTCAAACTTCCTTTGCCAAAAAACCCGACAAAAATGATGACTTCAAAAGTACGTTATAAAACATTTGCACACAACTGTAGAAAAGTGCAACTTTGTTAATTTCTCATCTTAGTAGAATTCAGTGCGACATTTTAAGACTCGCCACGCTTTTTGCTCAGCTCTAACTCGCTAGTAACTTGTATCACAATTCGGCGCACCAGGGTACACATGTGGTATTTGCTGGAGTTAACTGCTTTGAGGTTTATCACGTGTGTAGGTAGGGACTTCTTATTGCTTCAAATTAACATAAATTAGCTTCCAAATCCAGTTATTTTGGTGAAGCAGCATCGGTTCATTCCAGTCATGGTCGCATTCTGTTGTAAAGGCCCATTCACAAGGTGCGACAGCGACCTCGATAGAGAGCAATGCAACCCATTACTTGCGTGAACCACAGTTGCAGTCGTAGTCGCACCGTCTGAACTGGTCTTAAACCGATTCAGTTGCGACGGAGCCTTATTGAAACACAACTTGAGCACCAAACGTTTGTAATTTAAAGTTTAACAGAACTCAGGGAGGGGTGTCCCACAGTTGGTTCAAAGGCTTGAAACGTTTTAGAAATTGACCTGTATTGCGTATTTTTCGCCGATCTTTACTTTAGGGACTTTTGAAAGCAGAATTAGTTAATGTTTGCTATCAGACGCATCACAATCCCACATTGGTACGAAGCACCCAAATGTTTTCGTTAGATATTGCGAATTGGGAGTAAAATTAATTCGCACTAATTTAATTTGTTGTTTTTCCTACGTTATACAAAAGAAAATTAAGTCATTATGCATTTACTAATGATCAATTGCAGTTAAATGTAACTAGGAAGAAAACAACCTTAACTGAAAACATGTATATTAATGTCTATTTAAACGTTAAAGATTAATTAATGCTTAATGTCTAGCTTTATGTCACTTATTAATATGCAATTTACGTTTAAATTTTGTGTCAAAATGTTTAGTGAAGAGTATTGCTGATTGAAAGCAATAGTTCCTTTATGTGATAGATGTACAGTAATTTATACCCTTAGTCGCAGCAGAGGATTCAACCCCTTATTTGCGTTTTTCTTGTGAATTTTAAAAATTACAATAATACCATAGCAACAGGTCCTTAAATGTCTTTGTGCGAAGAGGACGTTGCCTTGTACCTCCGCAAAGTGAGAGGTTGTTGGCCGCATGTAGATAGCTGTGACTTCTGAACTGACTTCGCTCGTAACGGGACCTGTTACTACAGTTTTGTAACGTACTTTACTGAATAGTAATTTATAAGTTATTTCGTTGCAAGAAACCTTTTTTTGATTTACTTTCTTTTGATGACATAGTTGAATGCGAGGTAGCTGTTGTACAGAAAATACAACTGTGACTTACCATTGCAAACGTCTCTAATAAGTTACCTGTAGTGATCTATTGTTTACTATTAAGTATTATTATTATTATTGAACTATGTGTCACTTGTGTGTAAATTATTATTATTATTGAAATTATCAGAATAAATCATTAGAAACATGAAAATTATTGTATCGTTTTTGAACAATTAAAATGCCTATTTCGCTGAAAAAGAAACATCTTAATGTACCAGAATACAATATTAATCTATCTAGTTAGACAAAAAAGTGAAAAGGTCAACTGACTGCTCAACGCACGTATGCCAGAAGCAAAGTGTTTTGTCATTTTTCTTACTGACCACGTATCTAGTACGAGGGAAGGTAGTGGAGTTTGGAGAACTTTCATCGAATTCAGTACATTCAGGGAAGCTGATAAATCACTGAACTATGAATTGGCGTTAATTTAAAGATTCTCTCTGTTACCTGTGCTTTCCTGGTGCTGGGGTAGCATGCTGTTCTCTTACACAAGAGATAGCAGGTTTGAATACAGTAATCTTTTTACAAAAAATTTCTGCAAACTCTTTGGAATCTGTGGATTCTGCAGAATTCATTCAAGAAAACTCGAATGTTTTCAGTCGTGTATGCTTCTCAATGAATTCTGCAGAATTCACAACACACACTTCACAAAATTCTGCATCAATCATGTAGATATTTGTGAAAGTTTCAGCAATTAATGAGTAATCATGCTGCAAAGATTATCCAAGTTTCCTTTCAAATCAACAATAAACTTATTTTTCTCAAATTTGGAATCTTCTTGAGAGTGTAGAACCCATTTGGCCCAAAATTCTATTTCCCAACACAAAATAATTTAGGCCGAAGCGTACAATTTAAATTGTTATAATTCTTAAAAATTGCATTTTTATTTCAGTCTGATCTGTCAGATTTCCTTATCGTGAAAAACCCGATTGTTAGAGTTGGTGACTTTATCATCAGTAGACTGTGAGTTCAAATCGCGAAGAAGTCTTTTTTTTGTCATCTAATCAGTTAAATTTGACCACTTTTCTAATTCAACAAAAGACAAACTCGACTGATTAAACACAAAATACTTCAAACAAGGTTTTTCTAATTCAACAAAAGACAAACTCGACTGATTAAACACAAAATACTTCAAACAAGGGAAAGTTCCCTCATTTCAGTCACATCTTTTGAAAATAAATTAGCTTTTCAGAAATTTTTCAAATCTTGTAGATTTCTCGGACTGTTGGCATGTTCACATGCCACAAAATGTTCACAATCAATGCGAATTTTACCTAAATAACACAAATCTGATATTTCTGGCATTTTTGTACAAAACTGACAGGAGGACTTTAAAGTTTCAGCAAAAAATAAATTTGCTTCCAGTGGGAATGGAAAACCAGAATATGGTAGAACCTCACCCCAACCCCGTCAGTTTTGTTAATACTTGGCTTTATCAGTTTTCACTCTCCCAGATAGCACAAACCACGCAGTTGTCAAGTGGACGTTCATTGTTATTTATTTAGTAGACAATTTAAGAATTGCAGAAATAGTACAGACATTGTTGGTCTTCGTCTTCGCGGATGGTAATGACGCAAGGTTTAAAATCGTTTTAAATTTCGCTTCCTTGCAAAGTTCAAAATAAATTTATTAGTTTTGAGACAATCCAAAATTATACTCTTGGCGATCCAACATCTCATCTGAATTTTTGTTGCTGGACGCCAGTTCAAAAGTGGCAGTTGCCAAAAGTTTCAATTCCTTGCCTTACGGAGATAAAATTATGCACACAATTTTCTTTCGCTGAAGCAAGCATGCAACCTTGCTTTAGTTTTCGTTGCTTTACATCAACAAATAGACACAAACGAAGCGGTAATAAACCTGCCTCCTTTGTGGTGCCATCTACACTGCAATAAAACAACTTCCATAACGCATCAAAGTATTTTTCAACAAGACAGCCTCGCATTAGCATAACGAAGCAATACCGACCACGCCACCCACCGATCCTTATCCTAGCCAGGGGGAAGGGGTAGGATCAATATAGGGTACCCATCCTCTCCCTAGCTGGGGGTGGGTCAATTGGTTGGGGTACCCCCCACCCCCAGACAGGACCTGGATAGGACAAACACTTGTGTTTCTGCTTTTACCAAAGACAAAAGTACACCAGTTGCAACACGTTATCCCTTTGTCACTAATAATGCTTCCGTCTTAAGAGAATTGGTAAAATGTCTGCCCACACTGGAGGCCTGTAACAACAGAAATACTGTAAAGATGACCGAATTATTTGTCATCATACTTTACACAATTATAACAATAGCTCAACAGTGATATTTCCTTTCGATCCCTTAGTAATTTTGCAAGGAGTTTCATACACGTTTCATGTACCTTAGTTGGTAGTTTACATTCGCAATCCAAATACAGTGAACAGAGACATTTTGAATAAAGCAGTAGGTGTAAACACGTATTTACGAAAATTTACACCTTTAACGTTGTCAAATTTCTGGCGAAACTTAACGTTTATAGGCCACGTTTTAGCACCATCAATGATTGATTAAACAACAAATAAACAGATTGCAAAAAATTCTGAAAGAGTACATGTCAGGGTACCTACATTTGTTTTGCATCGAATTCTCTGATTTTTCCCTGACTTTTCCAGAATTTTTTACCTTTTACAGACACATTTGAAGAATAAATAATATTTTTTTGACAGGAGTCTACTTACTACCCAGTGTGTATATTAACAAAAAGCACATGTACAGAAAAGTTTAAAAAGTTTAGAAAGTTATAGAAGCACATTTAATGACATAAGTCTGTGCACTCACTGATGAAATTATATTCTGTCATCAAGATATAAAAAATATTGTGTAATCAAAATTCCCTGATTTTTGAAAAAAAAAAACAAATTCCCTGACTGGAAAAATGCCTTTCAGTTTTCCTTGATTTCCAGAAGCTGTAGGTACCCTGCATATATTCATTCTGCTTTCATTTTGAGATGAGACCTTCCATCATACTCATAGCGTCAATCAGAATCACACGAATCAGTCCACATGAGGCATTCAGGTATCTGCTTATTCACAGTCACAGAGAACGTTAAAGAATATAAAGTGTACAAAATAGAGTCTTCCTACAAAAGTCTTGTATCAAACTATCAAAGATCTTCAGATGTTGAAATCACAGCTGTTTTTAGTGAATAAGATTATGAACTGCGGAACCCGATACATGGAAGCAAAGATATACAACCCTTGCAAAATACAATGATTATCGATTCCATTTATGTCCATTATATTTTCCATTCTTTTGGGCGATCATTTCTCGATATTCCGTAATTCGAATATTTTAAATTTTGCATTGGTCACTATTTTCGTCAACTTAAGAAAACCATTCAACAACAAAGTCGATTACAAAAGCTGAAACAAATAACAAAGATAAAAATTGCAAAAACAACCTCTTACAATGGCACCCAGAAGTGCACATTGCTGATAGCCAACAACAACTCGATATGTTTGACATGATTAACAAATTTGCATTGACTAGGGCACTAAAAATTCAATGTTTTTCCCTTACGAAAACAAATCCAAGTCATCATCTTTCCTTTCTTCGTTTGCCTGTATGTATTTCAAAATGTCATCTGCATCCACATTATCCAACCCTGTGGAGGCATCGGTTGTCAATGAAAACAAATCAACATCACTCACATCCTTAACTACTTTCGTATCTTTGCCAAAAATGTCAGTTTCATTGTCTTCAGAAAACAAATTTTCCTTTGAAAAATCTTCGTCATCAATTAGCTTAGGTTTCTGTGCCACGGGTGACTTGGGTTTCGTAGGAACACCAGGTTTCTGGCCTGGCTTCGGAGCAACGTTTGGCTTGGAGGCTGGCTTAGGTTTAACTCCTGCAATTCAGTACACGTCTTTTAAGCCAGATGCAGTGCGAACAAATTACACACAGAAAACATTTTGAATGTAAAACAAGAAAGTCCTCCTGCGTGACCGCAAGATCCGTACCGCCCGCTGTGTCGCAAGTACTCGCTCTTCTGTGCTGTTCTGGTGGTGGAGGGGAGGGGGTGCCCCAGTCCCAGTTGGGGTACCACCCTTTCCCGGGACTGGGGTACCTCCCCCTCAAGGACCTGGGACCAGAGACCAGGGAAAGAACCTGGTACTCCCTGGGCCCACAGACCAGAGAAAGAACGGGGGACTGGGGTACCCTCCCATGAAAGATCCTGGGACCAGAGAACGAACTGGGGACTGGGGTACCCCCCCCCGAAAGGATATGGGACCAGAGGCCAGGGAAAGAACATGGGACTTGCGTACCCCCCCCCCCATGTGAACGACAGACACCTGAGAAAACATTACTTTCCCAATTCCTTCGGAATGTGGGAGGGAATTATTCTGGTAAATACACAATAAACTTAATGTTACAAAAGCGCCTACACTAAGGACTTTATCAATCTTCATAATAAATTCAGTGAAAATTACTTCTTTCTTGACGTTTACAATTTACAACCACTTGTACCTGGTTTTGGGGGTAAATTTTTCGGTTTTTCTCTGATGGCTGGTTTCTTTGGCACCACAGGTTTACTTGACACCTGTTTTTCTGGTGGCTTTGGTTCCATCTTCAAAAGTTTATCAA
>JBCAUG010051974.1:0-23533 GCA_038406175.1 Haplosyllis leylae | reverse complement strand
AGGGGGTACCCCAGCTGGGGGTACCCCCGAAATTTTTTTGGAATTTTTTTTTTGAAATTTTTCTCTTTTTTTGAATTTTTTTTGGGAAATTTTTCTCTTTTTTTGAATTTTTTTTTTTAATTTTTCTCTTTTTTTTAAATTTTTTTTTTAATTTTTTTAATTTTTCTCTTTTTTTTTGAATTTTGTTTTGAATTTTTTTTCTTTTTTGAAATTTTTTTGGGGGACATAAGTCCCCTGGGATAGGTTTGCTATGCTGCGCTTGGTATGCTTCTTGCGTTCAAGCAGGAGGACTTTCTTGTTCCACTTATGTTTCATACATAAACATGATCTTTGACTGACTGATACATTTTATTTCATTATCTTAATTATGACACTTGTGATTTTATAACTTTGATAGAAAAGCAATTTGAATCAGTCTGGTCTTCTTAGATAATGTGTTCTGTTAAATGACCATTCGATTTTTTTCAGCTATTTTCGAAGCACCAAGTGCCAGAAATTATAAACGCAACAACCGTGTGAGAACAGGCTTATGGGGTGGTGCGAATTTTGATGACAATTCATCTTTCTCTTTCATTTTCACATTTAACTAGTGAGTTCTTTGACGATGTCAAAAGAGCAAGCCGAAAAAAGAAAGTCTTATATTTTTCTCACAGATTGCCGACGAGATATTGCTTTTGTTTTGGATAATTCAAATTTCCTTACTCCTGACCAATTTAAAAGTCACCTGGTGTTTGTATCGAGTGTGATTGAAACATTACACGATTCTGGAAGTCGATTCGCGGTTGTTTCATTCAATGAAATTCCACAAATTCACATAAGTTTTACAGAAGATGAAGTTGATAAGTCTCAGCTACAAAGTGTGGTAAGATTCATTTTCACTCTATTATTAGTCTTCTTATGCAATTTTCAACACATCCTCTGCTCAAAAAAAGATTAAACCAGTGTAAAAATAATTGTTGGAATTTTTACATTATTAGATTGAATCCATTGAATTTATTGGTGGCCATAGTAATACAGCTGAAGCCTTGTCCACAGTCAGGTTGAGCATTTTAGGTTCTCCATTCAACCGACCTGATGTGAAGGATGTTGTGATTGTGATCATAGCGGGCTGGTAAATCTGCCTTAGATATTTCCAAATTCTCTGCAATACGCCGCTTGCCCTAAGTTGATTAAACCATAATAAAAATACTTTCCCTACTCTAAAGGCCAACATTAAATGTCGATCAATTATCCGTGGAGGCTGATATGTTACGTGAACAGGCAACAGTGATAGCAATATCAGATGCCTATGCCAATACTGAAACACTAGAAGCTGTAGCTGAGCCTGATCAGATTGTTAGTGCCAACTCAAATGAAATAGTTGACAGTGTCATCAATGTTTTCTGTTTAGCACGTAAGTAGTTCTGAATATGACTCTCAATCACCTAATAATTGTAATTGTTACCGACCACGTACGTAGGACGAGGGAAGGTAAAGTTTTTCAGAGGTGTCCGTCGGTCTGTCCACAGTGGGGAGAGAGGGACACATCCTGACTGGACCAGTCCAACCAGGTCCTGTCCAACCAAGTGCTGCCTAGGGGGAAGGGGGAGTACGTCCTCACTGGTCCTGTCCAACCAGGTCCTGTGATGGGGTGGGGAGGGTGAGTGACCCTACTAAGTAACCCTACCACATCCCCTTCCACCTAGGCTTGGTCTGATCTACAGGGTAGGGGGAATGGGGAGGGGGATGGAAGGTACCCCAACCAAGTGACACTACCCCCTCCCCCATCTAGGTTTGGTCTTGAGGGTGGGGGGGGGGGGTTAGGGTACCCTCTACCTTGTTCTTGAAGTAGCATTAGTTCTGAAATGTCTTCATCTATTAATTTACTAAGGAAAAGTTCAATTTTTTTATATTTGTTTTATTCCAGGACCTGAACCACCAGTTCTTACCACCAAAGGAATCATTCCCATTGGTGGAGATGGTGAGTACTGTTTTTGTCAAAATATAAATATTATTTTATTTCCTTGTGTTGTTTGGACTGTCCATGTTCAGACCAACTAATTGACAATGTATCGTTTACATGTTACAGATTGTGAGCGGGATATTGTGTTCATATTGGAGAATTCCGATTTCCTAACACCCCAGCAATATGAAAGCAATCTCATGTTTGTGTCCAATATGGTTGAAAGTCTTTATGATACAAAAAGTCATTTTGCAGTGTTGTCCTTCAATGACAACGTAAATCTTCACATTGATTTTGGACAGCGTTATGCCTCGAAAGAGCAATTGCAAAGTGCGGTAGGAATCTTTTCTCGAACTAAGTCTACGTTCTCACCAACTCGTCTCAATTTGAAGTACATCGCGTGAAAACTATCTTACTTTTGATACAGGTAAAGTCTCTACAACACATTGGTGGTGGTAGTGACATTACATTTGCCATTGAAACTGTTAGAGTCAATATTCTGGGCACGACTGGAAACAGAGTTGGCATTGAGGACGTCGTAATTGTAATGGTTGGTGGCGGGTAAGCACGATTTGAAAACAATGTAAGACGGATTTTCAACTTCGATGTTTGCGAAGCACCAGGTCAACTAAATACAGACTTATTTTTTTATCATCTAGGCCCACAGTAAGTGGAAATGCATTAATTACTGAGCTTGAAATGCTGAGGAAACAGGCAACAGTGATAGCTATATATGAAGCCTATATGAACACAGAAACATTAGAGGCTGTAGCTGAGCCCAACAGAATTGTGAAGGTTGATTCAACTGAGATGACCAGCAATGTTATCAACTCAATTTGTCCCCATGGAACGGGTTCGAGTTTTAACAACTGATTGAGAAAAAGAGCTACTGCTCTGAAAAAATTCCTTCCAAGAATGTTTCTGTTGTACAGTTTGATTAGTTATTTGATTAGTTAACGGCTTTAAAATATTGTTATTTACAACCCAGAACTGAACAGAAAATGATTTTTTTGTTTTCAATCTTCCTAAAACTATCATGCCACAAAGATTATTCCAAGTCTTATTCAGGATATGTAAACATATTTCATTACTATTACAGTTTCACCAACAGTAGTCGCCACGTCTGGGTTTGCCGGTAAGGAATTTACATGATTTCCAGACAACCAGAAATATTTTAATTGAAAATGTCAAAATACATACATGAAAATGTTAAAGCATATTCATACAGATCTGATTGCTCAAAGTTGCTGCGAAATTTATAGATCTAAATGTATTAATTATTTTCTTTTGAAGGTTGTCCAAAGGATATAATATTTGTACTGGACAGTTCAAATTCTCTGACACCTGAACAATTTGCTGCCAACTTAATGTTTGTACAGAATATAGTGGATACATTGTATGACATGCGAAGTCAGTTTGCAATGGTCTCCTACAATGAATTTCCATATATATTCATGACATTTGAAGATCAACAAGCCAGTAAAGCTCATTTACAAAATAAGGTAAGAATTATTTTGTAATTTTATTGCCTTAATTGGCCGTTTAAAACACACACGCCAAGGTGCAACCATACAATCTGATCAATTTTATATTTGAAGAAAGTACCACTACCACGGCACAGTGTTCTGAATAAAGATAATGTTATAATAAGTACACCTTACTGACTTACCGCAAAGCTGTCATTAATGCCGTTAACGGTACATTCACACTGCCCGATTCCGATTCAGATAGTGTTCAATTCTGAAAATACTACTGTACATTCCTAAGGGACACCCAAATCAGAATCGGAAGAAAAGGAATCGGATCGGTCAGTGTGAACACACCGTAATAAGTGTTGTTATGCACACAATTAATGACACTGACACTCTCTTATGACTTTTCAATGATTAACATTTGTCATGTCATTATTCACCAAATAATGAAGAATTATGTCATTCTGGCCAAAATGACCAACATTTTGAAGGCATTAATGACAAAATCTCACGAATTCTCACAAGATTTTATTGTTGCTATTAATGTCATTAGACAGTATCATTATACATATAATTAATAATAAAATTAAAGACATTAACGACCAAATCTCATTTGTGGCTCGAATAGTCGCATAAGCAGCTTCGCTAAAATGCATATATTTTGCATACAAATCTCAATTGTGCTTTCACTTTCACTGAGTGTCAATAGAATTTATGTATTTCAATTTTACTGTATTGTGAAGTATATTATCATTTGGTCACGAAATAATTTTAAAATATTACCCCATGTTCATGAGAATATACTCGTTTTCCGTCTCTAGATAAACTCCCTACGCTGGACAGGCGGTGAAGATAACTTAGCTACAGCTCTGCGAATCGTAAGAACGAATATTCTCAGTTCTCCTGCCAACAGACCTGGGGTTGAGAATATTGTAATCATCATAATAGGTGATCAGTAAGTAGATATGTGAAATAAATGCTGAAAGAAATGTAGAAATATCCACTTTTAATTTTCTCTTTGTAAAATAAAATATTAATTTCCAGGCCCACTTTGAATTTGAACATACTGCCTGTTGAAGCGAACTTATTGAGGAACCTGGCTACAATCATCGTTCTAACGGATTCTTACACTGATACCCGAACGTTGGAAACTATTGCGGAATCTGATAGAATTATCAATGCTGATTTCGGACAAATGACAAGTGATGTTCTTGATATAATTTGTCCAGGTATGACAATTGTGTACTTTTTTGTGTTTGTACCAAAACAAATGTAGAAAATAAAGACTGACTCGACTCGACTTACTGATCACCTATCATTAAACCTTGCCA
The DNA here is from genome assembly GCA_038406175.1 of Haplosyllis leylae. NCBI lineage: Eukaryota > Metazoa > Annelida > Polychaeta > Phyllodocida > Syllidae > Haplosyllis > Haplosyllis leylae. Next base: position 18,788 of record JBCAUG010051974.1, on the reverse strand, counting down.
TCGGAATTATTTGCTTTCGATTTTTAAAGAAAATCTGGTGTAATGAAATATTTCCTTATTTAAATAAAAATTAAACTATCTGTGGTGTATTCTTGAACTCGATCCATTATCACCAGCTGGCGGTTTTTCACTTGACATCGTGTTCCTCATTGATTCGTCGTCGTTCGTGTCGACTCGAGGCTGGACCTACCAACTACAATTTATCACCTCAGTTATAGACCAGATGCTAAGTGACGAACGTGTTTTTGAAGATATGAATGTTGATTTAGGATTAATAAAATACGCGTGAGTTGTGATCAATGCTCTTTTACAAAAGATTCAAATCTCCTTTTAAAAAGTGACAATACTCGCTTTTTACTTTTGTTGCAGAGATTTACCCATGACTGTGTTTGACTTAACCAGTCTAACTGTCTGGAATAGTAACTTAAGGTATGCCGTGATGTCCGCTACCTGGACTGGTGGACCAGTAAATTTGGCTGATGCATTACGAGGAGCCCGAATCATGTCGCTGTCTCATCGTCCTCAAGTTGAAAACCTGGTTGTCGTTCTTGGTGCTGCTGCTTCCGTCACAACGGATTTCAATATTCTATTAGCAGAAGCGGGATCCATGAAAAATATTGCTAGGCAAGGCTTATTTCCTTTACTTCTTTCTACATTATTTTACATTTTGTAACAAACCTGTGTAATCCGATCTCCAGATTTTGTTGATTCGCGTTTAAATTGAATTTCAATTTATGAGAAATGAGAGAATCCTGACATGTTTAACTTGCATTTTCCTGTTGTAGAGTAATATCTATTGGATTGGATTCGACGGTTGACACCGCTATTTTTGGCGAACTAGCTAGTTCCTCTTCCGGATACGTTTTCTTGCAGGACATCTCTCAGCTTTTATCCCCCGGTATAATAAATACGGTGGCCGAAACCATCGTGGATAAAACAACGTCATTAACAGCACCAACTGGGCCTCCGCTGACAACAGCGTCATGTAATATACTTCATGTAATCTATCCTGTGCAATAATTAAGTAATTCTTATTTCCGAAATATGTCTTTGACAAAATTATTGAAACTTGTTCAGCTTCACGTTTCCTGTTTCCATTATTGTTTCCATTATGCCTTGTTATGATCTACCCAATGTCTTGCAAATGACACGATTCCTGAAGATTAGGATATTGTTTTGAACCACAATCACTTTTAAATAACTGAGCTCCATTTAACCGTAAAAACACTTGGACAATAATAATGTAACTGTTGTTCACAGCGTACCCTTTGTGTGCCGAGGTCCTTGACGTTTGTCTGGTCGTTGATAGTTCTGGAAGCATCAGGGAGAAAAATCCTTCTGACGGGGCGCACGACAATTACAATTTACTATTACAATTTTTAGTGAGTTTAATCAACAAATTTGCAATTGGTCAAAGTAAAACAAGAGTAGGAGTTGTGCTGTTTTCTGAACGTGTTAGTCTACAAATACGTTTGGATCAATTTGACAGCCTGTATGATCTTAGAGATGCTATCCTGAGACTAGCTCATCTTGGAGGTTCATCAAACCCTACTGAAGCTTTACGAATTACTCGAACAGAATGTTTCAGTGAAGCTTACGGAGACAGACCTTCAGTTAAAAATATTGCTCTTATCGTCACCGATGGGATGGCTGAGCCTCAGAACAGACGTGAACTAACCATCCAGGAAGCAACCAATTTAAAAAATTCCGGAGTTCACTTGGTTCTGCTCGGTATTACCAATTCAGTGGACAATGATCTGTTAGGAATCCTATCCTCACCTCCGAACCAGGAAGGTGTCAGCTATTTTACAACACCTGATTTCATCTATTTAAATGACATAATTAATGCAGTTTCGGTTGCAGTATGCTTTTCTGGGAACACTGGTGTAACAGAAGGTAAATATGGTCAAATTAATTGTACTTTTACAACATACAAAATATCAACTCAGTTCATGAAAAATAATTAACTATGTATCTGATTTCAGATGAGCGTCTAGATTTGGTGTTTATCGTCGACTCATCCTCTAATTTGTCTCCCCAAGAATTTGAAACTACCAAATCTGTTATGAAAGGCATTGTGGACAATTTTGAGGTACCTTGGTTGCAAGTGTTGCATTTTTATGTTGAAAACATTTGTAATGTGAAGCACAACAAAAATTAACTCGATCTACATAAATTAAAATCTGATCAACTGTATTTTTAGAACAATCCCTCTGTGAATTTTTCACCTTTTCTTTGGAAGCAACTTGCAATCGTGTCTAAATTGTGAATGTCCTTATTACAATTTCAGATCGGATTTTCGGACTCCAGGGTAGCCGTTGTACTGGCTGGAGATTTTGGAGTAATTTTCTTTAATTTTGATGAGAACTGCAGCAGAAGTCAAGTACTATCATCGATTGACAACCTTCCACATTATCGGTCTCTGTTCAATTTAGCTGACGCTTTAAGAGTCACAAGGGAACGTTTGTTCAGTGTTGAGAGCGGGGACAGAACCGACATGTCTAATGTTGTTATTGTACTAAGTGCTGGAATACCGAATGATAATGATCTGGTGAGCCACTTTCGCGCTGTTCTGTAAATAAAAATCAACAATTTCATCCACCACCTCAATGTCAAGAAGGACCCATTTAAATCAGTCTGTGAGTAATTTACAACGATTATATTGCAGGTACCTAATGAAGCTGCGAAATTGAAAAGTTTAGCTCTGGTAATATCCATTGGACTGTCGTCCACAGCTGACCCTAAAACCCTTCAAATTCTTGCCACATTTCCTGGGAACACTATCATAGCATCGAAACCATCGGATCTGCTTCCTCTTACGGGTATAATTGCTGATGCGGCGGCTACCTCATCAGCTGCTGATGGTGCTTACCGAGGAACATCTACATACAAATCCTATTGTATGAAAGGGACACTTTGTTTTGTAAATCCAAGAGGAGGTGTGCTCTACGCAATCGGTAACATAATAGAATCGCCTGATACACAAATCACAGGACCTAATGGACCACCCGGACCAGCAGGTAAACTTAATCAATTGCATTTTCCAAAGAATATATCGAGAATTTGGGTGGTAAAGTAAATATATTTTATTCTTAGGAAGCCCAGGGCAAACAGGCGCAACTGGACCAAGAGGCTTTCCAGGTTTGCGTGGACTACCTGGGATATCGGGTGTTCCTGGATCAAATGGCGAACAAGGTGCCACTGGTCATACTGGATCAACTGGAGCAGTTGGCATGATGGGACCCATAGGTCCAGCCGGGGAAAGAGGATTACCAGGTATTTTGCCAGGCTTGTGATAAATGGATTATTTCACAGGATATGTTCTAATAATTATATTAGAGTTAACTATTAAGTATAATTCATATGGACAACTTATTTATTACAAGAGGTGTATTAAGCTACTTAAACAAAAAGAAACTAACGGGAATAATAGCAGTTATTGACTTCGAAAAATGTTTTGACTGCATATCACACTCAAGTATCAAAGGAGTGTTTGAATATTTCAACTTTGGCTCTCAGTTTATCAATATGTTGATGTTGTTATTCACTGATATAGAATTATGTACACTGAACAATGGTTATATATCAAAATTCTTAAAAAAGGGGCATGGCATAAACCAAGGCTGTCCTGGGTCCCTCGGTGTACAGTTACTGTGGAGAAATTTTGAATCATTTAGTAAATAATAATACAGATATCAAGGGGGCTCCCATGGAAGGGTTACAGAATCTACTGTCGCAGTTTGCAGACAATACCACAGCTTTTTTGAGTTATGACCGTTTGTCGGTTAACACCTTTTGCGAAGTACGGCGTAGTGTTGAAACGAAGATGGGGTTAAAAGTTTCATATGAAAAAACGTTGTTGTACAGTAAAGGATCTGTGAAAGATGGTGATGCAGAATGGTAGACACAGAGGAAGTTATCTTGGTCATCAGGACCTCTAAATACTTTAGGGGTTCAATTCAATATAGATGGAACGCCGTGCGATAAAAATTTTGACGATATTATTCAGAAATTATGTAACGTGTGTAAAAACTGGAGTAACCGAAGATTGACACTTAGAGGCAGGGTGCAAATTGTGAACGTTCTAATGGGTTCATTATTCGTTTATAAGATGTTCTCCACTCAGAACATGAGTAGGAGCCAATTAGCAGAAGCTGATAGGATAATAAAGGAGTATGTTTGGCTGGGGAAAAGACCCAAAATTAGTATGGACACATTAACAAAAAAGAAAACTCAAGGCGGGCTACAATTGGTTAACATAGAGTTGAAAGAGAAGGCGATTAAAATTGCCAACATGTTTAGATTTATAAACAACCCTAACAGTAAAATGTGCAGAGAGCTTGAACTGTGCCCAATAGTCAAAGACTTAATATGGAAGTGTAATTTATGCAAAAAAGATGTACAAAAATATTTCATGGCAGGGTACTGGCAGCAAGTGCTAACTGCTTGGAGCCAGCTAGTACAAACATATTTCATGGCAGGGTACTGGCAGCAAGTGCTAACTGCTTGGAGCCAGCTAAACTACAGCTCCCCAGAGTGCAAAGAAGAGATACTTCAACAAATAATATGGTGGAATTCTGAAATCAGAATAAATAACAATCCAGTGGTATGGCCACTATGGATACAAAAAGGTATTCTGCGAATCCAAGACATTATGAATGAAAACGGTACCTGCAAAACACACGCTCAATTGGATGTGAATTGGCTAAATATGCAAACTTTGTATAAAAGCATTCCGGAGAGCTGGAAGTTTCTGCTGGGGGCAGAGGATACTCGAGTTGGTAGAGATAGTAAATTTGAACAACTAGCCCGTATCCAGAAACCTCTTAAAGCAATTTACAATGAGCTTGTAGATGATTCTGACATTATGCTAAAATATCTAGAAAGATGGTGGAATGATGGACTTAGAATGGAAGCAGAAGAATACCAAAATGCATTCAATAAGTACGACAAGTGTACAAAAGTATCCAAATACCTAGATTTCCAGTATAGATTGTTGCTAAACAAAATTTTTACCAACGAAGTATTGACAGAATGGGGAGTAGTCATGTCAGATCTCTGCACGTTTTGTGAAAAACAAAGCGAGTCGGTAATACATTTATTATATGATTGTGAAACGGTAACTCCACTGGTGTCCTGTTACTACGAAATGTGCAAAACCAGTGGTGCCGAATATGAACAAGACCTTAAGTCATTTATATTGAATACGGTTGTTACAGATGCAAAGAATACATTGAACTTTGTCTGTGTGCATTTAAAGCAGTTTATCTACCAATGCAGGTGCTTCAAGAAAGCACCGATGATTCAAAACTGGAAATATGAGTTAAAACTGTGCCATGACATGGAATGCTTTAATGCAAAGAGAAGTCACTGTCTTGACAGAATCCTGGTAAAATGGAACCCCATCTCCCAGACATTTAAAGACTAAACCATCTGAGTCAATGTGTATATCCGCTATGCAGTTGTAAATAACACTAAAAGAAAGAAAATGGATAATGTATATGTATATATATATTGCTGTTGTTGCATCCAAATAAAAGGACGTATATTGTTCCAAATGAAAAAAGTATAATTCATGTAACTTCAGGTTCGCGTGGACTCCCCGGTCAGCCTGGTACTGCTGGCAAAGAAGGTACAACCGGTGCAACCGGGTCGAGAGGTTTACCAGGACCCGAAGGATTACAAGGTCCGCCTGGCCCATCGGGTCCAGTGGGTTTTTCTGGAGTACCAGGTATTTGAGTACAATCATTTCGTCAATCATTTAACCATTGTCTGAGGGATATGTGCTCAAGCAATACAGAAGGATGCCCCAAGCGATGCAGGTATTGAACAGGAGATAATTTGCATCTGTCAAATTGTCTTAGCAAAGATGCATTTGTAATAAAAGTCCTCAGTGTGGTGCAATCAAATGTTGCTACCTTGTAATTACCTAAATCAGACAATAGATGATAACTTGATTTATCCTTTTGTCATTTGGACTGCTGCAAATAATCTGTCATGTGTCCATCCACACACAGAACTTGACCATGCCAGATTTCATGGTGTGACGGGAATGTTTTCTTTGATTGACTGCAGAAAAATTAACAATTTCCTGAGGTTGTTCAGAAGATTACCAACAATGCTCTTCCACATAATTGTAGAAAACATCACGTATTTCGCATAAAGTGTCAATAATTTCAGTTAACATGAGAGTTAACACTTGAAAATAGCCGCATCTATGCCCTTAAACTGGATTGTTGCAGAATTGCTTTTAAGTGATGAATCATACATAATTTGTCATTGTCTAGTAAATATATTATACCTGTACATATAATTGTACATATTCAGTCTTTTTATAGTCTATCAAATAGGAAAACATAATCCAGCTTAAAAAGGCCATTCTGAGTATTTAACTCAGCTTAGTTACAATACATGATAGGATAATAATTGCATATCGCAGGAAGAGTTTCCCATGGAATAAATATTCAGCCCAGCAATGTGGCGTTCACGTCTAAAATTATTACCTTTCATCTAAATCAAGGTCAGAATGGATTGATTGGAGCGACTGGACTTCCAGGGCAGCCTGGAAACACGGGTGCCTCAGGTCCGCCGGGTCCACCAGCATCACCTGGACGTCCTGGAGAAAATGGACAGCCTGGTTTGCGAGGACCGCCGGGTCTCTCAGGACCTAAAGGAGAACCTGGTCTACCAGGTCCTCCTGGTGTTTCTGGAGTACCTGGCAGAAATGGACAATCTGGCACCGTGGGACCCACAGGTTTACAGGGAGAAACTGGACCTCCTGGTCCTTCAGGAGCAATTGGTCGAAGAGGTGAGCCAGGTTCGCCTGGAATTGAAGGTGCTCCAGGTCCACCAGGAGTCAGAGGGGAAGAGGGACGTCCTGGGTTAAAGGGTGAGCCAGGAACTCCAGGTTCAGCTGGCGCTCCAGGTCCTGCGGGACGTCAAGGATTCCCGGGACAGCGTGGTAAGTTTCTCATGCAAACTCGCTGGTGATATAAATAATTTTCTTATTTCTGGTAAAACCTACTTAATGATTAGTTAAACTTTCGCACATCAGGCTCATCTGGTCAACCTGGAAGAAGTGGATCTCCTGGTAACATTGGTGCAACAGGAGCTGCGGGTGGCCAAGGTCCTTCTGGACCACCTGGTCAAAAGGGTACGAAAGGCAGTTCGGGAGTTGCAGGATCCATTGGAGCAACTGGACTTACAGGACGTCCAGGACCAAAAGGAGATCAAGGTTCTTTCTTTTTGCATTTCAATTCTTTCTCGAGATTTTAAATAAAGCATCTAACGTCTTTGCAACAGTTCTATCGAGTGGAATACCAGCACACCGTATTATTTTCAACTTAATGGTACCAATTATAGTAGTGATTACTTGCAGACACCTTGAAAATCTTGACAGGACACCCTTGACGTGGTATGTCTGCAAATAATATGTCTTAATGATCACAGAATCATCAGTGTTCTCAAATAAAAAATAGTCTGGCACCAGACTAAGTTGCTGTGTATCAAAAATGTCTGAAGGAAAGTTTCTTGAATGTTCAGTTAGCAACAATAAACTCCAAAGACTAGCAAATTATTGGAATATAAAGTTTATAAACTTACCTATTTTTTTTTCACAGTTTCCCATTGTAATGGCTCAATCACACTGACGGTGGCCGAGACAGTGACCGATGACAATGGGTTCTATGATAATGTGCAGAACACCACACACTGCACTGAGACAGATAACAAGTCAGATTCCCACTGAGTTCTGTATACTTGTTATCAGTTTCAGCCTAAGTCTCGGTCTCGGCCACTGTCAGTCTGATTGAGCCATAAGTCTTATCTTTCCTGGGATGTAAAGGGTAATGCTACCATGGAACCACACCATACAACTACCGATGCTGTAGATGCTGAAACCTTGAATCAGGGCCTATTTTGTGGGCCCTGACTTAGACAAGTTTCAGTAAAAATTTAATCAATTTCACAAATGTACCATGTTGTTATGTTCAAATCACTCATAGTAGACCTCCTCACTATTTTTTGGGACTTGAGGAGTCCATATTTTAGCATTTTGCCACATTTAAGTACATACTGTACCATTGTAATAGATTACAATTAATCATCAAATTCTAAAATCAGTAGAAATGGGGTAACCCACCACCCCTACCCCTTGACCCCACCACCCGCTAGACCCCCAAACCCTTGACACTCCTAAACCTCCTGCCCTGAGATTCCTTGGACTATACCCCAGTAGCAGATCCAGGGAGGCCATGGGGGCCATGCCCCCCTGTCCCAGATAAGGACTATCTCTTATGCACCTGTTAGCACTTTATTAAAAAACCCTCTGAAAAAGAGCTAAACAATGCATTTTAAGGTCCTTATTTTATATTATTTCAAAAAAATTTCCAGCCTCACTTCACTCTGCATAAATTTCTTCATTTTCCAGCCTCACTCTGCTCATTATTTCATATCTTTACATGCATACTTTTACATTATATTAACTGAAGCCATGTTTTTTCTGTAAAGATTAAAGTAAACTATTTTTGCATACATTACTGCACAGAAATGTCTGAAAATTAATAATTTTTTTATGTAAAATTGTTTTGAAATTTCAACAAAAGCACTCAGGATAGTGGGAAGATACATATTTTGAAGTTAAAAATGCAGCAGCTTCTGGTGGCCCCAGACCCTTGGTTGTCAAACTAATGTATCTACAAAGAACAAATTTGTCAAAATGCCCAGAAACTTTTATATTGAAATATAGATATTTCACAATGTGCCTACATAAATGTAAGTTAAATTTTTTGAAGAAAAAGTACCAGGAAAAGTGGGACAATGCATATTTGACACTTAAAAGTGTAAGGGTCCCAGATTCCCAACTTACAGAGTAATATATCTGTAATCTATACCAAATGAACAAATAAGAAAAAATAAGGAAAATTATCTTTGTCAAAATGGCCAAAATCTTTCATATTGAAATATATATTTTGTAATGTACCTACACAAATATACATAAATAAATTTGAAGAAAAAGTACCAGGATAAGTGGGAGAATGCATATTTGACAATTAAAAATGCAAGAGCTTCCAGGGCCCCACCAATATTAGCTCACTTCACTCGCCCAACTCCACTTCGCTACATTGGCAAAATCTCGGAAAAAATTTGGCCCTCCTGACCAAATCCTGGATCTGCTACTGTACCCTCCCAGACCCCTTATACTCCTAAATCCCACACCACTTGACCCAGTACCCCTTAGACCCCAGACCCCTATCCTAACATCCCATAGACCACCATCCCTCCTGGATCCTACACCCCTTACACTTACCATTACCATATTTTTGGGGCGGGGGATTTTTGGATTGTGATTCTGGATCTGAAACTGGTGAAATCCCAAAGTCCCACATTTTATCTTCCCGAGGCGAGGGCATTCTTCTTTGTGTAACTTGCCAGTGTTCGGTCACACTGTCATTCTTGCCACAGAATGTCCGTTAATAACCATACATTTTGCTTGTTAGAGATTTCTAACATATTCTATGATATTTCTGTTCCAGGGTTTCCTGGACAAGAGGGTAGAATCGGGTCTGCTGGTCCACCCGGACCGTCAGGAATAAAAGGCGACAAAGGTTCTGCTGGTTTACCTGGTGGTTCTGGCTCGGTTGGGATTCCTGGACCTCCAGGTGCTACAGGACCTGAAGGTCCTCGGGGTCAAATTGGTTTTCGAGGCCCCGTTGGATCAAATGGCGCGACGGGGGCTACAGGCGCAAGAGGTAATGAGGGTGAACGAGGATCGGCAGGAGCAACAGGAGCATCAGGGTCTCCAGGTCAACGGGGATTTCCAGGTCAGCTTTCTGCAATTCTATTTCACCTACAGATAATTGCTCGGTATTGTATCAGACTGTAAAGACACCTAGATATTGGTTTGCATACTCTGTGAAGACTTTTCCTTCGGTGCAATTGCGACAAAATGCATTTTCGATTTTGATAACGATCTGTGCACTTTTATCCCAGTGAATATGAGGATTCTGTCAGTGTCAATTTATTACTTCTCTGTCAGCATCAATTTGCCTGTATTGTGTTAATGGTCAGTACTTATACCATTGAAACCTAATCGCTGAATTGAGAGTTCAAGATCTTACACAGTTGACACAAAAAGGTATGAGGGTGTCAAAATCAAAATGGCATGTACTTTTTCAAATTCAAAGTTTTAGAGAATACCAATAAAATTGAAATGGCGATACTGTTTGAATTAATCATTAATCATTTTGTTCCAAAAAGGCGCCACCGGTCCGAGAGGTGAAAGAGGACTGCAGGGTCCTCGTGGCCCACAGGGTATGGCGGGTTTCACTGGTTCTCCTGGAGTTCGTGGTGACAGAGGGGCAACTGGACCAGTCGGGCCTCAAGGCGTCCCTGGCCTGGATGGTCGTCCTGGTTCCCCTGGAAGTGCGGGAAGTCGAGGTTATTTTTGTCTTACTTACCATGATATTCATTATACTGTCATTCAAAACAAAATTAGGAGTTGTTTCCTTTTCCACGTACTGTTTTCAATAGCTACATTTAAAATAAAAATACTGTTAATAGCTTTGGGAACAATAATAGACCAAATATTTTCTAGTCATTGGGAATAAATTCTCTATCCTTTAAGCGTTTCAAATTTATTCCCATTCTTCCACTGTGGTTCACAAAATTGCTCAAAATACTGATTTGCATCATAAACAACTTTGAAGTCTACTTACGCATGCTAATTTTCCATTCTTGAGACATTTTCACGCATACTAATAATAAATTTCTACAGTTTACACAGTTCAGTTTTGTTGTGTGTTGCAGGTCCACAAGGTTTAAAGGGTAATCAAGGACTTCGTGGACCTCCGGGACTTGTCGGTGCAACAGGGAATCCAGGAAATACAGGCCTTTCTGGACCTCCTGGTCCAAGTGGTCTTCCCGGATCTCGAGGTATACAAGGACCTCGAGGTTTCCCGGGTACTTTAGGACCAGTGGGTGCAAGCGGACTTCCAGGACCAGTGGGTTCCAAAGGTGAAAGAGGTAACGGCCTAATCATTTTACTTCTAAAGGTAATAAATGCATATTAGAAAATATTGTAACCCGTGACAAAATCTAGTACAACTGAAACAACTGGATTTTTGACAAGACCAGGATCATTGAATGGGTATTTTGAATTATCTCAATTTATTGTACTTCATGAGAAATAATCAGAAAATCACTTTACCTCTATAGGAGACCATGGCTTTACAGGAATGCCTGGACCACCCGGTAGTTCAGGTCCAGCTGGCCCTGTTGGTGCAACTGGACCTCGGGGTTTGACAGGATTACCTGGTGCAACTGGAGTACGGGGTAATCGTGGACCTCTTGGACCTCCAGGGCCTGTTGGTCAAAAGGGAGAAACAGGAGAAAAGGGAGAAAGGGGAGCCAATGGTTTCCCGGGATCTCAAGGTAAATTTATTCCAGCTCCTTGTATTGGAACTAACAAAATAAATGTTAGATGTTTAACGGCTAATGTAATGCCATAACTAGACTTCATTTCATAAGGCTTGATTGGTTTACCTGGCCCGAGAGGATTTGCCGGACAAGTCGGACTACCAGGGCCCGCTGGTAGCACCGGGTTACCAGGATTTCCTGGGCAGGCTGGAGCAACCGGTTTGCCAGGTCTTCATGGTCCGGCGGGAGCAACAGGTGCGCCTGGACCTCCTGGTAGAGATGGAGAACCCGGGACGCCAGGTGTGATTGGTTTACCTGGACCACCTGGAAATCCAGGTGAGGGGATTCCGGGAAGAGACGGAAGACCCGGATTACCGGGGCAACCTGGTCCAATGGGATCTGCAGGCAGAATAGGCCCAATTGGACCCCCGGGCCCCCTTGGTCCGACGGGAGCACGAGGATTTCCTGGACCTGCTGGTGGTCCACCTGGTCCCCCTGGACCTCCAGGACCAGTAGGAGGAAGTAAGTTTCTTTATGCTTACAAAATTTAGGGAAAAATTCACCACAAATTCACCACTCAGTATGAAATATAAATGAGCAGAACTTCCCTACAGAAATGTCCTATTCAAATCAGGACCTTAAAGTTTTATGTTGATTGCCTCTTGTTCACTTATTTAGATGTTAATGAATGTGAAGTCGGAAATGGAGGATGCTCACAAATCTGTGTAGATACATTTGATGGATACTGCTGCATGTGTCGTCCTGGTTATGAACTGATACCTTTGACTACGTTCAGTTGTCTGGGTTAGTGCCACTTTCGTAATTTGATTTTCACTGTGGACGACTTCTAGTAATCTGAACTCGACATGAACTCTTAGGAACCTCTTGGAAATGCTTCTAACGGGAAGCCCATCCTTCTCATTCTTCATTTTCATGCAGCTTTGGGCGGAAATTGGCCAAATAATAGTTTGGCGCCACCCTTGGGTTGGCGCCCCCTCCCGTCTGGGAAATCCTGGACCCATCACTGCTTCTTTCCTCCACAATTGAATTAGACGTTTTGAGTTTAGGGATATTTCGGACAATTTCCAATATTGCTAAAATAATCTTCCGGAAGTTCTGAAAAAGTGGGGATACATCCCAACCAAGAGAAATCACGATCTAGACATTTGTCTCCCGAACAATAGTACTAAAAAGACAGAATATACATAACGGCTGATTTGACTGTAGTGACTGAGTATCTTAGTCATGGAGAAATGATTACTTATCGCTAGTCTTAGATGGATTAGAGTGATAACAACATATTATAATGATCTTCCTCGTGCACACAATTTTAATTAGAACTACAATTATCAGCCAGGCTAAAACGAGTAAACTAATAGAAATTTTTCATTCCTAGTTTCGAACCTAAGATGCAGAGAAACCCTGGTTGGTTGGCAATGTTTCTGTGATGTAAACGGTCAAGTTGTGCCAGTGAATGGAACAGAATGTTTAAGTGAGTATTCTTGGGATTATGGTAGGCGAGCCAAAAGGACCATATACCTGTAGGTCAATGAACAGATGACCCCGAAATGTGGCCGTGCAGATTCCAATTTTCTGCCCCTACCCAGTTTCTAGATCTGTTGCTGTTGCAGCAAACTATGTGCCTATTTTGTTTGATTTTGATACGATGGCGTTTTGTTCCCATGTGTATTTAATTGTTCCTTATTTTTGATTTGTAATTGTCCCTGACATCAGAAAGCAGTTTATTTAGAACAAAGGACGTTGATTCGATTGTGAATCTAAGTTAATGCACCCTGCATATCTTTTTGGTGGCTATGCAGATTTAATATTTTGCTTAGATTCCTTTGGTAACATTACTTTCTGCGCCATACGCTGTACGGTTTTTGTGGGACTGCAAAATAGGCCGACGCCTGGCGAATGTGTTATTTTACAATGTTTGGACAGGGTGCGAGACTTTCATTTTCTTTTAATTTGTTGCTTCAGCTGAACTTATACGGGTCCCAGCATTGCATACGCTTTCACACAATTGAAGTTCTTAATTTTGGAATTATGTTTGTCGATCATACCTGTCAAACGCATTTAAATTTATGATAATCCACGTTTCACATTGCATCTAAATTTAACGCCAACAGACTTCAGTCGAATCATGTGCAAAAATCCCGTTTTGTATGCCTGCTAAAAGTTTCTACTCGCGCAGATATGAACGAATGCTCAATCAACAATGGTGGTTGTGAACACAACTGCAATGACATCGACGGTTCCTATCGCTGCAGTTGTAGGACTGGTTTTCGTTTGGGAAACGATGCGCATTCGTGTTACGGTGAGAAAAAAAATATCTCAATTACGGTATGGTAACTCTGCTTGGGTCATAATGGATAATGATTCATTTTTTATGTTCACACGCATCTTTTTAGTTTTCTGAAAATATTATTGCGTGATAATCTTTCGCTTTACCAGATATTGACGAATGTGTATCCGGTCCATGTTCCGGAAATGGTTTTTGTATAAATACTTACGGTGGATATTATTGCTTTGATCCCAGCAACTCAGACGCACCACTATCCAGTGAGTATAGAAATAGAATGTTACCCAAGCTGTCTGTCATCATAAAGCGAGAAATAAAATTACTTGATTCCGCAAGACTGACGATGAATTTCTGCACAATAAAAAGGTTCCAGACTTGGTTATTAGTTGGAAATTTTGGCATTATTAGTGAAAATAAATTAGAAATGAAGTTAATTTTATTTTCAAATATATACTCAAACCAAATCACAGGCTGCCCGATGTGCCTGGAAAGCACAAGCGACTTTTCAATGAACCACAATGACACCATGCTGCTTTTGAGTCACCGTTTATTTGCCCACACAATTTTAGCTTCATCACACATCAATAAACCCTTGGAGGCACAATATTTTCAAGAAGCAACAAGCTAACACTGAACTACAAATGTAGAATATGATTTTTTGAGTAATGTGAATACACAATAATGCCAGAATCAATGAGGGACATTGATCAATGCCACAGCCAGGATTGACTGAACCAATTAAAACTGTTTTTACTGGTGGCTGTCAGAGATGACAAATGTGACAAAATATTAAAAAATACCACTGAACATCTAGTGTATAGACCATTTCAGTTAGTTTAAAGCAGATAAGCAATACCATACAAAACAGTTTGATAAAGATAACAAACAAGAAAGTTCTCCTGCGTGAATGCAAGAGGCATACTGGCCACGGCATAGCAAACCTATCCCGGGGGACTTATGTACTTATTTCCCCCCAAAAACATTTCAAAAAAAAAAATTTCAAAATGTAACAGGTTGTAGTGGACTAATACACTATTTGAGGAGTTGGGAATCTTATTGTGGCATTTCTAAGCTCTTGCGGTCAAGGCATGCCACACAGCAAAGTGGTTACAATGATTTGCCCCTCAATTGCATACACATACTGATCATGCACAGATCACATCTACCTTTGCCTACCCCCTCAGGAAATACCCAATCAGAGCCCCCACATCACATGCACCACATGCAAGAGCAAATTTGGCAATCACGTGATCCAGTCAACCAATCATAGCATGACATGTCAGTGTGTATTCCTACTCACCCCCTGACCTTCCTACAGCAATAACTACTGGTTCAATCATGGTGGGACTAGTGGCAAACCTAGTTGGTATACTCCAGTACCTGGGTTAACCATAAAAAGGTGCTAATTAGCTCCAGTCCTTTCCTAAGTTCCCACCCCCTCAAGGGGACTACTTTTTGTAGTGGCACTAATATTCTGGTACTCAGGCTTTGAGTATTAAAGGGAGGCACACCCTATGAAAGTAGGACCTTCAGAAAAGTCACAAGACTGTTAAGTGCCAAAATAGCAACAGTGGGAACTTCTCAGGTAACTTTGAGGAGTTGAGCTGACTCTCCCCTCAGGATCTCCCAAATTGCATGTTCTGGCTATTTGTGCCACTTTCAGATGTTTTGGTAATCCTTTGGATCCTGAGGAGGTGGCAGAGCCAGGCCAGCCCCTCAAGCACAACCTGTTACTTAAATGTAATTTTAATAACTCTATGTCCATTGTACAATTAAATGTCAGGAGTTGACTTGAATTTCTTGAATGCAATATATTTAAGCACTTGTCCTTATTTTGCAGAGTTTCTTAACTGTACTCTTTCCTGTTAGCAGTACTTCCTTCTGCTAGTTGTATTATTCTGCCAGATGTATTCTGCATGGCTGCATTGTATTTGACTGTATTCCATGTGCCACTACTATTTTGTGTATTTGGACTCCTAAGAATGTGTCTACATGTGCTGTGCTCCCATTGACTTTCCAACCCCTCACTTTGTGAATATGCATTCCATGGACTTGGAGGAGAGTTAATGGACCCTTAAAGTTGTGTCCTCAGTGTTTCCTAACTGTTCTACACCAACCAGTCCAAGGAGTAATCAATAAAGACTGTGCCTAAACTGAGTGTTTGTATTCTTGACAGACTGAGTGTTTCAGCAGAGACCCTCACCAACTCAACTGCAAGGATACTGGAGTTCTAGTGAGCTCCCCACAATCTTACCCCCTCACCCAGTAGTACAGCCAGCAACTCCTTCCTTCACAAATAGGTCCAGTACACAAACTAACACCATGAACAATTGCTGTCACCCCCTGATATTAAATGACTCTTGCTTTCTTCACTGACCAGGTGAAAGCTCATTTGTGACTGGTAGTGAACTTAAGACAGTAAAAGCCCAAAATATCTATATAGTAAAAGTTGATGACACTAATATCATCCAGTCAATTGAGTATTCCCTTAATCAGAGGTTAGGTCCTTTAACAAATTTGCCAAATTAGTTAAATGCAATTAAAACTGGTGGTAGTCAATTTTGATAATCAATCCAAATGGGCAATGGTAAATTTACTATGGTTAGTAACAATTGCTAAAAAACTAGCCATAGTGAACTTACCATTGCCCATTTGGATTTATTATCATTATTGACTATCACCAGTGTGAATTACATTTACCTAATTTGGCAAATTTGTTAAATGATCTTACCTACCATTAAGGGAAAACTCGAATATATCTTTCATGAACAGCTGAAAAGGACTAATTAATGTCCTTGCTATCTTATTTTCTCGACAAAGGTTTGAATCCTGGTGACAAATTAAGATTTCATTCACACCCTACAAGTTTGAAAACACGTGTACCAGATTATTTAAAGGTGTTTCTCAATTCTTATATGTTCCCACACTGTGGGGTATCTGTGGGTTGCAGGTAGGAAACCGTATGTGTCAGCACTTAGATAAACGTTACCATTTACAGGGGAAGGTAAAAGTCACAGGTTAGATATGGCTATACATTCATACTCCCACTTGACACTAATTGTCCATTCAAGAGTGATATAATATCTCTGTAAGTTCTATAAATGGACATATAATGGGTACTAAAGTAGCACAAATGGACACATTTACCTATATTACCATATCTGAGGCTTTTATGGTTTTACCTTCACAATTCCGTGTGTTTTGTATCTTGAATCTTCGGAAAAAAATGGAGGAGTCGTTGTGTTACTTGATTAAGGCACACTGAGCCACGAGAACAGCTAAAATCAGCATTTTAAAATGTTCGTCTATGATGAACTTTAATTGCTAATTTCTCACATTATTTCTCAATTCATTTCTGTGTGCTCAAATTGTTAGTGACAAAATGCATGGGAACAATTTTCTGAAATGTTCAGCAGTTAAAATTCAAATTGAATTTACTTTCAAAATAGGATTTGTTTTGACTTTTTTTCATTGATAATAGATTTATAGTTTGATTTTTATCCTTCCACGCACTTTGTTTGCGTCCTTTTCATTTGATTTCATTTAATTTGTCGGCCTGTATCGGGAGATACATATTTACATTTTCAATGAGTAAATGTCTCTTAAACTTTATACTTACAAATATTAAAAACATTTAAAATGTCCACAGACCAAGTCAAATAAAATCAAAACAAAATTAACCTTGAATGTTTTGCCAGTGTCCCCTCCTCTTGACCTCTTATATTTCTGCACCAAACAATGGATTAGCAATTCCTCTATTTGTAACATGGTTTCTGTTCATTCACCTTTCAATGAAGCCTATTTACCTATTGTATACCATAATAAGAAGCCCATTTCTAGAAAATCCGCTGCCAAGAATTTATAGAATTGACGAGCTTTTCCCATAATCTGCAAAGTGTTCGTATTTTTGCACTGTTATCTCTACTTTTTGTCAACGGGTTGAATGACATGTGTTTGTGAAAACAGCAGAAGAGGCTTTACTGTATAATTTCTATTTATACCAGAGGATGATACGTGTCCACGCGCATGTGCTGCGCATGGACGCAAATGGTGCGCATACAAGAACGCAATACAATTTCAAAAGTGCGCAACAGAAATTTTCAACAAATCTTTCAATTTTCAAAAATTTTCTTTCATCAAAAATTATACATGG
This sequence comes from Haplosyllis leylae, assembly GCA_038406175.1. NCBI lineage: Eukaryota > Metazoa > Annelida > Polychaeta > Phyllodocida > Syllidae > Haplosyllis > Haplosyllis leylae. The sequence goes on along the minus strand of JBCAUG010051974.1, from coordinate 915 downwards.
CAATAGTCATTGCAGTTTTGACACAGGTTTACAGAGAATAGTGCATTCAATACGTTTAGCCGGACCTCGCTGTATGTCTGTATGTGTGGGCCATTTTTTCCGTGAATTCAGCGAATTCAGGGAATCAGCCAAATCACTGAAGCATGAATTAGTGTCAATTATAAGATCTTCTCTGTTACCAGTATCCTTGTGCTGAGGTAGAATGCTGGGTTTTTACACAATAGATAGCAGGTTCGAGCACAGTAATCCTCTTTTTAAAATAATAGTATTTTTGTCACTAAATTTAGTAAATTCAGTTAAAATATTTATGAAAAACTCGATTGAATACACACACGTTCCTGAAATGGTGCGGTAATTTACAATTAAATAGAACTGTGTACACCATGGGAAAGGTAAAAACTCCTTAAAACATGAAAAAAGTAAAGTAGATTACAAAATAAACAAACGCAAAATATGTGGACCTCTCGCGGTTACCACCGCACTTACTCAAAAATAAGTACCTACATAGGGGATTCCATGACCTTGATCTAGTATCTCGTTGTACATCATTATTACTACGAGTCTATTTCAAGAAATACAATTGTAATTGATGGGTATTTTCTACGTATTGTAAAGAGTCCCTATTTTAAGACTTTATCACTATGTATCTCACAGGTTCAAGGACATATTTACATGCAAAAATCAAGAGAAATGAGAGTCATTTATAAAAAGAGTTTCTATTATGAGTGGTAAATGTCCTAATGCTTTCATTTTATGTTGCCACATCAATTTGCTAATTCCGGCCAACAGCTCACTCGGATTTGTCCGTAATGTTTTCATCGAATTAACCCTATTCCCGCCGTAGTCAAGTATATCTGTTTTGTAATTTTTGTGTAGCGCGCCAAAAGTGAAAAGCCTCACTTCTGCAATATCCTT
>JBCAUG010051863.1:0-23533 GCA_038406175.1 Haplosyllis leylae | reverse complement strand
CTTTGACCGCGTACGGTCAACATTCTCGTTAATAATGTTGATCGAAACAGCCGAATGAAACAAATTCGGAAAGGATATACCCAAGATAAATTGAGAAATTTTTATTATTTTTAGCCACCACTTCATCGATGTCCAATCAGTCTTGATTACATTTACTTGTACTGTATTTTGGGTGGTCACACTCAATTTAAGGGGTGTTTACACGTAGAGCTTTTCAGCCCTTTATCAATAATGCAACGTTTTTCTGTTAGCATTGTGTCTATGAAAAACGCACAAAATTGGTCTCTCACACCATCACCTTTGGGACAATGCTAAAAGAAAAACGCTGCGTTAGTAATAACGGGCTGAAAATTACGTGTAAAGACTCCTTTAATTCTTGCGCACGTGTGCACTTTTTAACTGTAAACGAAAGATGGTAAATCCGAATTTGGTGCATATGTTTCAGAGAGCAAGTTGGTATTTCCATCCATGACCACGTGGTTGTCAAGGGTGACAGAACCGGTTTTGTTCGCTATATTGGTCACCTGGATAATGTTGGGAAACCTAGTGCAATATTCATCGGACTTGAACTTGACGCACCAGGTACGAATTCTCTGTATTTGTATGCGGTTAAAAAGTATTGGCTTGTTGACACTGCACGGGAACGGGACTGGGACAGGTATAGCGAACGGGACCAGGACTAATGGGTCGTAATATATTGTGCAGAAATGTTCACACTGATCTGAGACAGGGAAAGGAACCAGGACCCATTGTTTCCTGTTGTGCTGGTCTATTTTCCTGTACCTGTTCCAGTCTCGTTTCCGTGCAGTGTGAATAAACCATTACTTTAGGCGAAAAATCTTTACAGGTTATTTACCATATTCAGAAATGGGTTTTAGTGAATAGTTAATCAGGTACTTAGGTGATATTAAAGTGCTGATATAATTGTACTGCCGTTGCGTTAATACATGAATTATTGCTGTCTCGTTAGAGTCAGCTTAGTGATTATTTAGGGGAGGCACTTACCATCCTGTCCCAAAAGAGAGATGAGCCTTTGGCAGTTTTACGATAATTAGGCCTATTTTAAACTGCATTCATTGGTGGGATTTGTTTACAAAGAATGCATGCTGCCATGACGTCATTTTGCACGTGCCACCAATTGGGTCAACGACGCAACATCATATTTATACACGTCATTCCTTTGTGTGTTTCCTCAGTTGGTCGTCATGACGGTGTATTTAACGGGAAGCGGTATTTCTCGTGTCTTCCGGAACACGGGGTGATGCTTCCGATGAACGACGTTATTTGTATTATAACTGAAAAGGTAAGACTAGTTCTGTAGAAAAAACGTCGGACATACTGAAATATTCAATTATTGCTTTCCAAATTGTCAAATATTCCAACCTTACAAGAAAGCCTTTCATTAATGAAGACCTTGACCTTGTTGTTTCCCCAATTAATTTATTGTGGGAAACAATAAAGGCCATGATCTTCAATTACTTTAAAAACTTTTAAGGGTTCGTCTATTCATGATTCATAGAATTAATTGCTTGTGATTATGAATAGACGAACCCGACGAAAGTTGTTAATTCGAAGACATATCGACCGCGGGCCCGGTCACTATAATACATTGTTGCCAGGACATTGTGACTTGGGGGGGGGTTGATGAGGTGGGTCTTACTTTCTGCATGGTCCTTCCTGGCTGGCTCTTCCGAGGGAGGGACTGGGCTGAGGAGGGGGTCCTCCTTCCTGGCTGGTCCTTTCTGTGGGAGGAAAGGAAAGGTGTGAGGGACTGTACGCGGTAACGAGTTTGGTTACAACGAGTACCCAGCTATAACGAGCAGATTTCTTTGCACCATACCCATTGACAGCAATGTTAGAAAGTTCGGCTACAATAAGTACCCTCCTGCAACGACCAGTTTCTGTTGCATCTTTTTCCTCGTTGTAAGCGAGACCCGGTGTAAATGCTTAGTTAAAATTTCTTCACAGAATTTGCATCATTTCAACGTGTTTTCAGGAACCGTCTGCCGTCCACAGTTTTAAGAGCGCTACATCATGCGGTTCCGCCGCGAGTATAACTACAATACATATTGGTGCTGATTCGATGCCGGTTAGTAGCCCCACCGTACAAACTGGGTCCGGTCCTTCATCGTTAGCAGTAAAGGAAGTGGAGAATCTCATGCATGAAGAAGGGAGTGTAAGTGGGCATTTTTACTATGTATCGTAAGCTTAGCTATTTGGTAATGTAATGGGAAAAAGGAACATCAAGAAAATTAAGGATTTGGCATCTTCGCGATCAGTCATAAGAAGCCAGCCTTCGAGCGAGGATGTTCACTGGGTCCAACTTACAACGAGTTTGGTTATAACGAGCACCCGCCTATAATCAGGAGATTCCCTTACATCAAAATCATTGACAGCACTGTTAAAAAGTTCGATTGCTACAAGCACCCACATACAATGAGTAGTTTTTTATCTATTTGCTCGTTATAAACGGAACCCAGCGTTTTATTTCTCCTTTCTCAATGCGTTTACACATTAAAATTATCCAGGGTGCAAAGATACATACAAGAAGAATGGCGAACAACCACCGACCGGACAAGAGCAGCAAAGAGAAAGAAAAAAATGGCAAATATGTGAAAAAGAAAGAATGTAAAGTGTCAAAGTGAGTAACATTCTAGTTTGTGCAGAATTTACATCGAAAAAGCGTTAAAGTAAGGTAAATAAGTCTTGGTAAAACGTCTTGCTTTTCTGCATGTTTAGCAACGCAGAGTCCGCACAAGTGGAAAAATCCATGTTTTACAGATTCTTCAAAAGAAAAGATCTGACGAATGCAAACGAGAAGCGATATCCCACGAGTGAAGGTACCAACCTAAAACTCCCCAGGTATGTTCATTAAAATAAAACACACAATATTAAAAATTAACACACACGAATAATGTTCTAAATAATCTGTTAAAATATCGTTTTGATTCGTGAAAAAAGTAAGAAGGTGAATGTGTTGAAATCTGTTCTTAAGCTCTGTTTACACTTTACGTGTATGTGTGCGTCAACGTCAACGTCAGGTTGTGTATTGAGTGAATGACGCAAATGCACGTGCAGGGAATAGGTTCAAACCCATTCTCTGCATCAACATTTGCAACACCATTAACACAATGTTAAAGTTGACGCAGACGTTAAGTGTAAACATACCTTTAACCTCAGTGTTCATTTCTTGCAATAGGTCGTCGCCGGCAGTTGCGGAGGATATCGTATGACCTCACGTTTGTAGAACACAACACTCAACACAGAGAAACCCCACCAAGAACGGTTTCCAACCTCCATGAAAATATAAGAAGTTTAGAATTTGAAGGAACTAGCTTATTCTTGTAACAGACACGTACAGCCTTAAAAATATGGAAAACAAGAACACTAGCTGTTTCTCTGACAGCGAAACATGAAGTCAAGGCATGCTATGTGGTGTGGTATCCTACCAGTTTACAAACAAACTGAATCGCTGTGTTTGCGCCATCATCATTCCAACTTAGTTACGAGATTGAAAGACATGAAACATGGAAAGAAAGCAAAATGATTGGATAGAAAAATGCTGTTTTAAAAAATGATGAAATGGACTCCCGCTTTTATGTAAAGGTACCTGATTCCAACGGTAAAGGATGGTCAAAATTAGCAGCTTTTTCTGGCGCTTCTAGAATTCCCGCTTATTTAATTCAGTGTTCAGTTTTGCACGACTTCTCGGCTAAAAACCGGCAGTTGTTAACATTTTGAAACAGAATCTCTGCAGTGGAGATATAAAAGGTGTTGCTGCTTTAGCGCTTCAAATGTTTTTTTGTTTCTCAAGAAAACCTGAATAGTTGCGGGACTCTTTGCCTACAAAACATACACACCCACATGTTTTCGTACAACAGTTTTTGATTTCGCTTCCTATTGTCTGGTAGGAAAATAATTGCATTTTCGATCCGTGTATGAGGCAAACATATCATAGTTTTCAAGGTTTTTAGATTCCAACGGAAACTAAAATAGAAAGTGAAAGTCAATTTTGTGCTAAAAGACCATCCTTTAGTGAAGGAGAAATGGTGGTGTAATGGAAGATGAAGTGCTTAGTAAATATTGTCATAACACTTCAAATGTGAAGGCTTCAAACATTTAAGGACTTGAGGTATTTGCTTGAAAATATTTTGGGATAAACAGGTAAAAGAATTGGTATCATTGTAAAAATCAAGTAAACTGAAAAGTAGCGTTTGAGTTCAGCAGTTGAAAAAAGCAGCAACAAGGTTTTTTCCAGTGTGACGTGAAAATCGTAACTAGGAGTAAAGACTGCGTATTACACTGGGTCCCGCTTACAACGAGTTCGGTTACAATGGACACTCGCCTAAGATGAGACTCCTTTGCATCAATATTTTGGCATCAATGTTAAAAAGTTCGGTTACTACGAGGACCCTCCCACAACGAGCAGTTTTCTTTCCATCTATTTGCTCGTTTTAAGCGGGAACCAGTGTAATTTAACATTGATATTGTAGATTTCACTTTGTAAATATGCTTTAAAGAATTTTAATTGAAATGTGTACATATAACCAGGATGAGATTATTTAATATGAAGCACAACAAGGGGCGGAAGCCTGGCTGTAAATTCCTACAATATTTTTGTATTGAACTTAAAAAAACTCATTGTGATATTCGAGGTAACTCGTAAAATTATTACTAATATAAGATATGTTTCGTTTTGAAACATTGAATCAGCTGTCTGTCTCAAACTGATGAATTTGTAATATGATAAATGCTCCCTGAAAAGCTTCCAAGTAGTCATAGCAAAACACCCGAATTCAGTGCCCAAGTTCCAGTCTACGGTTTCAAGTTATGCATCGGTTGTTGTGAGAACCGTTAATAACGAGCTGAATTGAGTGAATGTAACTGCTCGTTATAAGCGGGACCCAGTGTAGTTGCACATATCACCTGATCAACTGCCAATATCCAGCTGCATTGTGTGCTCGTAAACTGATGTTCATTGCCCCGTATCTTTGTAATTTGACTGTTCTTGATAAATGAAATAAGCTCTTAACATTGAAACTTGTAAACTAGTAGTCTGTTGTCAAATCAGGAAATACTCAATATTGTTACCTATTCTTGGATACATGGTCCAAACTTTGTCTTTCTCATTGTCCTCGTTGACATGATATCTGCTTTACTAGCGCGTTTAGTAAATACAGTCTAACCCCGTTTATATCATAAAACCTGGCAGTGAATTCCAGTTAACAATTCATACACAAAATAGTTTGCAAGATATACGGTTTTGTGGATCTATCGGTCTTCATGAATGGTCATACTAATAGACTGAGAGCGATAAAATGGCTTGTACAGAATTGTATGGAGGTGTTCATATTCCACTGAGACATCAATGCCATTGGTTACTGTAGCCATTTTATCGGTCTCGGTAGCTGTATTGGTCTTAAGGATCCGTTTACACTGAGCGATAGCGAAAACGAAATTTTTTTTTGATGTTTGCCGCTTACCCTTTGATCTTTTCTGATGGTTCTTTGATCTTTTTCATTTTCGCTATCGCGTAGTGTAAAAGAACCCTAAGCCGTTGACAATTGTTAGTGTAATGGTATGTTCACACTGAGCGACACCAAGAACGATATATGTAGCGAGACCGATGAAATGGCTAAAATTAGCCAATGGCATCAGTGGCAGGGTCTCGGTGCAGTGTGAAGTGCTCTGCATATTACAGTGGAACCCATAATTATCGTTCTCGGTCTCGGTAAAGTCCAGTATGAACAGACCATAAGGACAGTTCACATCGAGCCTTAGCGAATGTGATGATGATAGGTTGCTACTATTTGCAATGGTGCTCATTGTACCGAGAGATCGCAAACCATTGAGAAAAAAATGTCACCTTCGCATTAATATTCCATTGCTGTGAACGGACCACTGTTTCATAAAATGAGTGATACCGAGTACGTGCTTTGAAAAAAAATTCTCAGCGCCATATTTTTTCATGGCGATTTTTACTTTGCTAATGTTGTGTGTAATGAAACGATTCCTCGACGATTTTAACCTGCCTGGGTCAAAATGAATGGTGCTAACATAGATGCTTTATTTATTAACCCGTTACTTATTGTTGCTGAGACTTTACTTTATATTGTATGTGATTATACTGAGAAGTATGCGATAAAATGGAACTTTCATCTTCATCCGAGAAAATAACTACTTTTTCCACGACATGTAATACTTCAGAAATATTTCTGGTGCGAAATCTGCCGGTAGATAATGGGATTTTGACCCTCCACAACCCAATTTCCTTGTAGCACAGGCAATAGCCTATTTTACTGTTGTCTATCGCTGCATTTTCACTATTTTATATTCACAATTTTATATTCACGGCCACTCTATTGAGGGCTTGCCCCCTCCCCCCTTCCCTTTTACAACCGTCACAAAATTAGACTCTTTTTTAGCACATTGGTTTTGTAACTGCGCATTCCTTGCGAGTGCCATCTCTCGTGTGCATCCAACTTCCAACATCAGGCCAACCTAAAATAGATTCTTCTGTCATTGCTAAACAGCGAGACTTATTGCAGTGATGTTTCTGTAAGCATTACCAATTAGAATTTATACTTGCACAAAATGAAAACATTGTGACAAATATACATTTTACATCTAATTCTGTTATTAGAATATCATTCTTTGTGTACAAAACAGTATTATACTTGACGTTAATAAAAAAAATGCTTAAATTTCTGATTAACAAGTTGTATGGTCTTTTTCAAATATACAGAATTCTTCTTCCCTTGTCTAAGTCAAAACCTAGGAGCTTTTTAAGGGCCTGTTTACACTGAGGAGGTTGCAATGCCGCTATCCATATTGTTAACATTCTGAAGTGACTATTGTCTTAAATGCGATCACTGTTGCTAACGATGATGCTCAGTGTAAAGGGGCCTTAAATGTTCGGTAATCCTTTGAGCGTCGACTTTCTATCAGGGCCAAAATTACGTTTGTATAAGAAAGTGTTTCAGTCGAGGGCCCCAGCCGCTCACGCTTCCACCTTACATGTTTATGGCAGGAGGACCGACAAACACAACTGAAAACATTACGTTCCCGCATCTAAATGCATGTAATTGATTACCAACAAACATGAGTTATTCTTGATTTGACAGTTTTATTTACAGGGATTTATAACAAACTCTCTCTTATTTCTTGAATCTTGAACAGAACTTTTGACGCTGAACGGCATTTTTATTATTGTCAGATACCTAACCTGAACGTACACCTTTTCATTTCTGACAATCTAGTAAGTTTTTCTATAATTCGTCATTTTCTTCCAAATCATTATGGATTGCGATCATCTAATGTCAATCCTGGCAGGAAGACAAATTATAGAAAAACTCGACTGATGCATAGATGTGTAATAAATTATTTCATTTCAAATAATAAATTTTTAAGGTTGGATAGTGTGTATTCAAATAACATTTTACCGAGAAACAGTCACTTAAGCACATGCAGCGGATAAATGAAATGATTATCACAAAGTCCTGAAGTCAGGCAGCAAAATGTCTAGAAATGACTTTTCGCAAGTTTCCAATGTTCCTCACATACATGCCAGACATTTCCACTGGAAAAGACTCGGAGAAAAATGTAAGCCGGACCACTCATTCACTTGTAATTACTATGATTTTGATCCACATAACTATTTCTTTTTCTTGTCCGACAGACCGGCGCCAGCATTAAATTTAAAGTGAATTATGTCTCCATCTTCCACTAAATAGTCTCGTCCTTTCTGCTTGTATTTACCAGCGGCCTAAAATAAAAATTATCCCGTAATAAAATTAAAGGTATAAATTGGCGCATTGTACCATGAAAAATACTTTGTTCTCTGTGTGATTTAGCAATATTGTTCTGAAGGAAAAGTAGTTTCACAACACATCTTCGGTCTTCCATCATTCAAGTTCCATCTGAATGATGGAAGACCGAAGATGTGTTGTGAAACTAAAGCTGTGTTTACACTTAACGTCTGCGTTTGAGTCAACGTCAACATTTGCGTCAAGTTTTGTATTGAGTGAATGGTGATGTAAATACACACGCAGAGAATAGTTCAAAAGCCATTCTCTGGATCAACGTTTGCATCACCATTTTACCCTTTACCGTTCACGACATGCTCTCGCGTCACTTACAGCTCAGAAGTATGCGAGAGCATGTTGCAGCTGATAGCTCAGAGCATGGGAGAGCATGTTTCTATTTTTATCTGTGTCTTGACTTGGTTTACTTTGAGATCATTGGCTTTTATCCAGGAAGCAAGTGTATTTTATTACTCTATGTTTGACAGAGATAAATGTGTCTGGGACAAGTAAATGGGGCAAAAGTTCAGTTGAAACCCTTCAGTATCACAAACACTGAATGTGCTTTGTGGCAGCTTTTAGCTAAATAGGACATCCATACAGACTACTGAACTGCACAAGAGTAGTGAACAGTAAAGGGTTAACACAATGTTAAAGTTGACCCAAACGTTGACATTGACGTAAACGCGGACGTTAAGTGTAAACAGACTGTGGGTCTTTACTGCATTCAGGTCTACTCTTATATCATACTGAGAAAAAAAGTAGTAACTGAGGTAGGTACCCACCTTTACAGCATTTTCAGAACCAGCTTCCTTGAAGTCATCATATTTCATAATCTCAGCCATGATGAAGCCCTTCTCGAAATCCGTGTGGATCTTACCGGCCGCTTGTGGTGCTTTTGTTCCCAACTAGGAAAGAGTAAGCGGCTAAGTAATAAACCGTAAAAATGTCGGGATTCAATATTATTCATACATATAGTAGAACCTCTGTTTTGCGGCAATTCTATTGGGATCTAAATTCCTTTTTTGCACAGATATGCAGCATAATGTTCTTGTAATGGAAAAGGCCTGGAACGAGATTTTGTGACACTTGGTTAGTGTGCAATGTATATTTTTACGTAATTATGAACAACAAAAATTTAATTCGGCATGAAATTCTGCTAGATTCTCTCGTGTATCAGGTATATTTGTCGTTCATAATGTCGTTTGAAATTTTATACACGACATCAATAATAACCGTGCCATAAGCCCATGGCTTACTTGTGTGAACGGACACTAATGGCTAAATTTCAAATAAGAATACAACAAGAATGCTTAGAGGCATTGTGTCGCACCGCACTCGAGTCCGGGGTCTGAAAATTAAAGTTGCTCAGAATGGTGTGAAACGTGGTCTCATTTTGGAATTTTTGAGATTCGATGAAATTTTTGAAATTTCATGTGTGAGTTTAACAAGCAAGCAACCATACAGACCTACATACAGACACCATAGTGACCAGGTAAGTCGCTCCGCTCGTAGAAATATAAACTAAAAATATATCTTTGCACATCCCTTGAAATGTTACGTACCTGTATCGTCCAGGCTTTAACTTCATCGGCTCCAACGGTGAAGAAATACATGAGCGACAAGGCTTTGTATCCAGTCGTAATGATTTTACTTAAAGCGCTGAAAAAAGGTACGTAATGTCTATTAAGTGCTGTGTGACATACGATGTTCTTGGAATCTCAATAATTACTCATTTATTCATCGTTTAGAGTCAACTTAGTGATTGATTCGGGGGTCCATTATACATGAGGAAAATACCTTGGCACTTTTATGATAAGTATGCCTACTCTAAGTTGCAGTCAGTGGCGGGAATGTGTTTTTTATTCATTTTACGTGCCAGCATTGTGAACAGTGCTAAAGGTCACAAAGTCATATTATCAATGTGATATACTGACCAAACACAAATATTCGCGCCATTTACCTGGCAGCATTGTGTTCTTTGCAGAACGTTTCCTTCTCCTCATCTTCCATATTCATCAATTTAAGTTCGAGTTCTCCACTAAACGGAATAATGGTTGAACCTGGATCATGTGCATCTATCCATTCCTTTATCTTCAATAACCATTTATTCTTCTTCTTCAGGTAAGCCTTTTCGTTCATATTGATTAAGTACACCATAGGCTTCGCCGTTATTAATAAATGTTTATTCAGTTCGTCGATCTAAAATGTAACGAAAAACATGCCTCCAGCACAAGAAAATATGTGACAAACATGCTTATTTAGCTCAATAACCATGACAATATACTGAAAATTATCCAAATACTTATAATAATTCTTTACCAGAACATTCGAAGTGTATAGCCCAAAATGCAGAATAAACTAACAAAGTTACCTCTTTTGCATCCCAGTGACCAAATCGCACAGGTTTCTGATCTTCTACCACTACTTTATGGATTTTTACTAAAGTATCCTGGGGAAAAAAACAACAAATATTTCAATTTAAGACCTTGCAATATCAATTCACACATAAATTTTACCGCTCGCATTCCGAAGGTAATTTTTTCACAGGTGTCTGTCCGTCCATTGGGGGGGGGGGGGACATCTCAGGCTCTAGTCCCAGGTCCCTTCTGGGGAGAGGGAGGAGTGAGGGAGGGCAGAGCGAGGGAGGAAGCAGGGTACCCCTGGACAGCACCTACGGGGTACCCCCCCCTTCCCGGCCAGGATAGGGGTACCCCCCCCCCGCCCACGAACAGGACGGATGTCCGGCGCGGGCTGTATGCCTTGCGTTCACATAGGAGGACTTTCTTGTGACAAACAAACGTTCCAACTTACGTATTCGTACTTCTTGGTTTTGTCTGCACCTCTTACTACTGTCCTTTCTAAATGGTCCTTGTGTTTACTGAACGAAGAAAATAACGAAAATTCAATTTCTTATTGCAGAAATAAGAATTCACAATATTTAGTGATATTTAAAGCTAGGGATACCTTGCACAGATATGTAGTGTTCACTCACTTTATATATTCCTCATCTTTCTTTCGCAGTTCCTCATGGATAATCTCCAGATCTCTGATTGGATCTACGTCTCCTTCTACATGGGTAACATCTTCATCTTCGAAGACTCCTGCGAAAATAAAGTGTTTATTATATTAAACAAGTAGTCACATACTATTTTAAACTTGAAATGTGTTCAACCAAGATTTCAAACTGCAGTTGACAAATAATAACAACTGAATTTGGTAGCGGATCCAGGACGTCGGTAGAGAATGGGTTTGGGGGGGGGGGGCTACTGGAAATAATGACAAAAGTTTTGACATCGAATGCGTAATATTTAACTTAATACAACTTACGTAACATGTGAAATATTGCATCGCAAGCCTTTATATGAGACAAGAAGGCATTTCCCAGACCCTGTCCTTCATGAGCACCTTTCACAAGACCGGCAATATCCACCACGGTCAGAAATGCAGGCACTTTACTGGGTTAAATTATATAGGAATTATTATCCTAAGCAATATAAGTTTTATCAGAAGGGTGTATTGTTCTAATATCATGATAATATCATCAATAAATCACACAGATTGATTAATTAATTTCTAACTGTACATTTTAAATTTAATTTTATGCGGCCAAAATACTACTACTAATCTAAACTACTTGTTTTGTGTAATAAAAAGCCAAAAATTCACAAAATTTGTCAAAATAAAGAAGTAAAAAGATAGTTTACCTTGCAGGCTTAAAATATTTAACCAGGAAATCATATCTTTCGTCTGGCACTGGAACACGACCTAAAACCCAGATACAATACTGTTGTTAATATTGTAATATCAGAATTGATTTTATATCTGGGCATCTGCACAAATCTCTGCGTGACTGATACAATTCGTCTTCCCTCACTTTAACACACTCACAGGATCGATCAAATGTAGAGTGCTTTTTAATGATTGAAAACTGAATAGAAATAATGAATTCAAAATACCTACTCTCGTTTGGGTCTATCGTGCAAAAAGGGAAATTTTCAGCTGCTGCTTGGCTTTTTGTCAATACGTTGAAGAACGTTGATTTCCTTAAAACAGAACAATAATACAATGTCAATCGAAAGAATTTATTTCCTCTACATATTTTAAATAATCTTCTTGTGTGATTTTATTTTTAAAATTAACCAACTTCCTCAGCACAAACAACAGCATTAAAACAAGTAACAATTTATCAAACTTGACATATATCTATATTTCTTTGCAACATCCATTAATAACGTATTTTACTTTATGCACCGACAACCAAAGCAATTTTACTGTGTGTGATTCAAAACATTGTAACAGGTTCTTACCCAACATTAGGCAATCCAACAATACCGCATTTCAAGTTTGTTCCCATACGACCGAGGATCATGGGCTTTGTTGGCCCTGCATCGGCTCCTTTTTTCTTGGGAGGCATCTTTCGAATTTCGAAAGTCCAAAGTCTCTTCCCTGCTGAGCAGTATTTAGATCTACAAGACATGCAGTGTTATGATGACATACTTCGTGCAAATGTGACTAGATCTAGCCCCAGTTCCAAAAGAAAATGAGACATCCCATCACATCCTTAAATGCCAAAGAAATGAAGTGCAAAGTTAAGTCTAGCTCCTTCCTTAAGAATAAGAGCCACATTCACCATGTAACATGTCATGTCATGTTACCCAAACTCCCAGATTTTTTTTTTATCATGATCATGAAATGATGGACATGGGATCCATCTAAGTATCATATTTGACAGATAGCGACTTAAAACTGGCCTTCCATTCGGTGAAAACAATAACACAAACACATAAATTGTCCTTACTGTATTCAGTGGCTTGTATTTAAGTTAGAATTTGATTCAACCGGTAAAAATATCCCTGCACAAAACGTGGAAACAAGTAGTTGTCGGAGAAAATGAGCCACAAGAAAAGTTATCCTCTGTTACAAAATATATTACCAACAGAGGTCACTCATACCTATGATAAAATTTCAGAATTCAATGAAGCTCAATTTGCTCAATTAACTTAATTAGTTCAAATAGTTTAAATGGACAAATTCTATTTTAGCTACAATAATGAACTTGTGGAGGCATTTTCGCATTGGCGGATCTAGGGGGGTAGGGACCCACGCACCAGGGTCTTATGGTCCATTCACAAGGGATTTTCTCAACTATTGCGTTTGCTATTGCTACTGCGATTTATCCATATATGTGTTTGTATTAAAATCACAAAAAAATGGGTAACCCATTCTTGAACCTAAATAGTGCGAAAATAGTTGAGAAAAAAGCCAGTGTGAATGGACCATAAGTTCTTTTTTTTATGCACAGAAATACAAACATTTTTGAACTCGAAAGCGGGTGTCAGTAACAGGTGATTTATATTAATTTTTGGTTAAACTTTAATTGTGTTGATTATTTACTTCTCTAAAGTGGGTATCTTTGTTTCAAATGCAAATAATGTGTAAAAATAATTATCAAGTATATACTTATTATATAAATTGTTCTCTACTGCCGTCCTGGTTTTATTTTGTCCAAAAACTTTTCAAGATGCAACACCTGCTCAATTTATACATTTGAGATTTTTGGTGATATAAAATATTGTAATGCAGTACTGAATGTTTTCTAAATAAAGCAGGAATAAAGTGTCTTTTCTGCACATTTTAACTTTTATTTCAAGTCAAAATATGTGCAGCAGTCTGGATTTTAACCAACAAAAATAGATTGCTAAGGTAATTTTTTCTAAGATATTTCAAGAACTGTTATAAATTGTGATTACTATTGGAGGTATTTTATTTTCTACGTACATTGCGCCTAGTTACCGAAAAATTGAAATACTTCAATACAGATAGCAAATGTAATAGTTTTCCTGTACCATTGAAAAAAGATACGTTGGTAAAAAAATATGACCGCATAGTTAGCCAATCAACTTTGTTGTACCAAGCATTGTTGAGGTGTTAATGAACACAATGGCATTGTGAATTAGTAACCATGCAAATGATTGCACAGGCGAAAGTACGATCATTTCTAGGAATGATGGGCTGTTCTAGGTGTTGGGAGTTCCGTATTTGAAATTCATTTGAGCGCAGAAGATATGCGTTCTCGCAGGGGTTAATAATGGGATCACAAACTTTTAACCCCATGGATCCTTTGAGGGAGCAATATTTGCATCAATGCGTTATTTCAACAAAAATTCTCGATGATAATGCGTCGCAGTACTTTGTCACAGTTTTGATCCATTGATACTTCAGGTAAATTTAAGGATAATAGGAAAAAAACGATACTTTAGATAACTTATTTCAGTTACATAACTTTATCATCTTTAGCTCGTTGGATATTTTATCTTCATCACAGGAACTTGGATTGTACAAGATTACAATATAAATGAGATCACTTTGGATTGCAATGATAGTGCATTTTAACACATGGCCAGTCATCAGATCAGTGAAAATCTTTACGTCTTAAATTCGGATTTCTTTTCTTCGCACTTGGCGGAACGTATAAATTAGAAAATAGAAAATGAAAGTATGATACTTTCAGTAATACAGCGATACAGGTAGGTACAAGTTATTTTTTTAAAAGCATAGCAAGATATTAGACATGTGGACTGAAAGTCCGTATTTATGAACCAAACCAAAGCAAATTAAGTTATTCAAGAAAAATGTTTAGTGTTCATATCAATAAATGGTAGAAATGAACGTAAAACAGGGCGTCGCAATTGACGAATGGGCATTGTTGTTCCAGGCATTGTCTGTGTGTCTATGAATAAAATAGCATTACAAATACTGTCCGTGCACATGGCCGACTTTACGTTCATTGCTAGTGATGAATTTCGAAATGCATTGAAGTCTATGAGGAGTTTCGCACCCCAGTCCAATTCCTAATTCCAATTAAACTCTGGGCTATGTCGCAGATCAAAATTGTATACCATTTACAGTGTGTTGATAATTTTAAACTAAAGACAGTGAAAAACGAGAAGGCAACACTTTTAGTGTGTGTGAGTGACACGAGGCACTGTTTTGTTCACATTGCGGATAACACGTGTTTAAGAACCTGAGGCATCGTCGAAAGAAGTAGTTTTGTTATGTATTACGTAATCGATCCAGTGAGCTTGAACTTGATTCATGTTGTCTGAGGTTTGGTCGTCTGGCCATGTGACTTTTCTGCGGGTGTGCACAGCTTCAACACGAATCTGTTGACGTATTGCTGGCGGTTTGAAAAAGGCATAGACTTAAATTGTCACTCTCGTACAGTGAGAATGTTGCAGTATCACTTACAGCTGCTGGTGGAGTGTGCCTGCCCCACTTGAAAAAGCAGCAGTTGACATGTACGTCTATGTGTTGTGTTCATGAAGGCATGAGACCTGCATCGCAGCAATGACAATACCTCCTCTTTCCGTCTTTGACAGTAGCCAGCGCAGGAGTTCCTTCCTTTTTGGTGGCTCGTTAGAGTCACCTTATTGGTTGAGTCGATAATCCCTTAACATCTTGGGTAGATGTTAAGGGCTTTTGGCAGTTTTATGATAAGCAGGCCTATTTTAACCTGCATTCATTGGTTGGAATTTGTTTACACATAATGCTGCCATGATGTCATTTAGATCTAACAATGTCACGAGACACCATTTGAACTTTGTTCATTACGTCATTTTGTAATGTTTTGCAGGAAGCAATGGGCCTTGCTTGTTCTGACCTGAACTCGCATCAGTTACACCACCGAGTCTCGAGAGACAACCTTTCATTAAGCGTAATAAGTTGTTTGCTCCCCCAGTTCACTTGCCATTTGCATTACCTTTCACCTTGGTTAGCCTTTTGATGACCATTTGTTAAGTGCACTTGATTCCGAAGCTGATATCATTCATAGCCCGGACGAATGTACAGCCGTCCATGATTATTGGCTTTCTGAACCTAATACTGAGTAACTGTACACATATTCATTGTTTCCAAACCGGAGTCCAGCATTGTGTAGGTACATCAAGAATATCATACAAGTGGATCAAGGTTCTGTGCGTTTGAATGGCATTCCTGTTCAGTTGTAAGGCAGTATATCTCTTTGGATCCCGGTGACATGGCGATTGTTACGACGAATGCACTGCAGTGTTTGATTAGAAGATTCGTGCAGAACAGGGGTATCACTTACTAACTTTCATTCTTACTTTTTTTTTCAATATATATGCACACATTCCAATACAGAATTTTGTCAAACATACACAATTGTTGTTATACATGCAGCAGGATATAGCTTGTTTTTTGGAAAGCTTTCAAAGTTGCTAGTTGGCATCTATTAACCAAACAAGCAACACTATTTATATTGGATTTCTCCTGGTCATTAGTGCTCTTTTGCTTCTTCATCCATTGATATGTTCTGGTTCTTAATCTTGATCCATTTGCATGAATTGCTGCTTGTAACTTTGGAAAGATTTTAAATAGACCCAATTTGTTGGAAATGATATCCAAGTAGCATTGTTGTTCCGATCCGGAGTGGCCGAGTGGTGTACAGCGCAGTTCTCGTCGCACAGATGTCGTGGGTTCGAGCCCTTGCCTGAACCTCCACCAATGCTTGTGAACATGTCTACAAGTACATGGATCGAAAAGGCTTGCTGACCTCTATACAGTCAGCAGGTGAATCTGGGGATCACAGATGCGAGAAAGCATGCAAAAAAGGGATCCACCCTGACTTTGAAACCTAGGCTAGGGCGGACATCGCTAGAAGTCCAAAACAGGGGTATCAGTGGCCCAACGAAAAGGACTTATGTCCTCAAAAATTAAAAATTTAACATATCCGGCGAACCTTAAAAAACTTAGGTTGTTTGGTCATTTACGGGCAGTTTTCTTAGCCGCTTTATCCTAAAACTACAAGTACTATCCACAGAATTCAAGTGTATGGATCTGTGTTAAGCAGATTTGGTTTCTATTGATACCCAAAACTTGCTTTAAGGCTAGTTAACTACATGTACCAATTACCAATCCCTTTTCGGCATTGCTAATACATCTTATGGTTGAAAGAGATTTGTCAATGAATGGCTCACATTTTTACACGAACATATGCATTCACTGTAGAAGTTTGCACCAAATCCAACTTTTAGAATCGGAATAAAAAATCTGGAATTTCTACGTTACGATATTTTATTTTCATGACATTGAATGCTTTTGGTAGTGACTATCATGAATTTGTTTGGGTTTCCTTGATATTTATATAAAATTACCGCCCGCGTTCCGAAGGAATGGGGAAGGTAATGTTTTTAGTTTGTCTTTCTGTCCACCACGGGAGGGGGGGGGGTTACCCAGTCCCTGGTTCTTTCCAAAGATCTCTGGTCCCATGTCATTTCTGGGAGAGTACCCCCGTCTCTGGTTCTTTCTCTGGTCCATGTCCTTTCCAAGGGGGGGTACCCCAGTCCCTGGTTCTTTCTCTGGTCTCTTGTCCCATGGCCTTTCCAGGGGGTACCCCAGTCCTGGGGGAACCCCCTGGTCAGTCAGGGCAGGACTGGGGTACCCCCCTACAGGAGGGCTTTCTTATTCTTGATGTTTAGTTTTCTTCACACGTCTTTTGGCAGCGCTCCACGTTTGATCACCATTAGCGTAGCATGTTTTCAATTGATTTGGTTCAGATGAGTGCTTCGAAGGCCGTTTCTGGAAAGGTAACAATCCATAAACAGGAGATTGAAACCTTAGGCAGACAGAACTTTTTTGATTTGAAGAGTTTCCGAATATTTGACATGTCAAGGTCCCTTATTGTCGGCACAAATGGGCCTTTTCCTCTACAAAACAAGCCATTTGTAAAAAGGCAATGCACTGTATTTTGATTGGAGACAAGAGGTGCGTGTCACTGTTGTCAAAAGAGTCTGGTTCATTGTGGTTTGGATAATGACCGAATGAACAGGTACGCGAAAAAGACCATCTTCCATTAACACGAAGTTTGCATACCGACCATGACCTCCGTTCCTATTCCTCCTGGCCGGAGGGGGGGGGGGGTCCCCAGCATAACCTTTTTCAGGTGGTGGGGCTTCCTTCCTGACCTGGTGATTCCGGCTGGTCCTTCGTAGGGTCTCCTTTCCAGTTTATCTTTCCGAGTTGGGGGTGGGGGTGGCTCCTTCCATTGTCCCAGTGCAACATGGGATAGGAACCCCCTATGAACACACAAACGGGACTGAAGATATTACCTTGCCTCATACGCATGTGGGCGGTAAAAAGTAAAGAGGAGGAAGGAAGAAAATGCCATTTTGGATAAATATTGCTTTGATTGCTGAAGAAACGCGGTTAAATTCCATCGCTTTTGTAAGACGTGTTCACTTTTTTAAGATTGCAAGTTGACAAAATAGAACAAGTACACTTTGTGTTGTGTGTCCTGTGTTGTGTGTACACACTGGGGGCTTTGCAAGAGAAGGAAAATATCGTGAGACTGCTGCTCGCGTTTGGGGCTGCTGTGTAATCAAGATGCAAAAGCCTGTGGCTGTGCGAGTTGAGAATCGGTCTCCTTCCCAGGAAACGCATTCGTAAACGACAAACTTGTACCTGGAAATGTTGGGTCTAATGTAAAGTCAAAGAGCACATGTATGTAAATGTATAGAAAACGTTCGGTTCTTGTAGGCACGTTACAGATAGGAATGGTGCAGATTTATTTTAGGAATGTTCTCAGGCCTACTTCCAAAATTTGACGTGTGAGATAAATTTTTGGGACGAGGTCTGAAATTGTGTGCATTTAATATAACAGTCAAATATAGCAGAATCCAAAATGACTGAGATTCTATAGACCACATGGAAAAGTTCCAATGCGTTAAAATTTCAACAAAAATAATAATTGTTTAATATCACTGATTTTTTCTCAGTGAACATTGGGTCTGACACAAAAATAATCTGGAAGGCTTCACAAATGTATCGACTAAAGGCACTTCTAATAATGCCGTCTATTATGGTCCATCGAGGCGGTAGTTGTTTTGGGTGGGGCAGTGAAATCGGGGGCGGAAAAACCAAAGAAAAAAAAGCGATCAAAGTTCTTACAATTTACATGTTGAACTTTCAGATGATATTCATTCTTTTATGCCTGTACGGGTGTAGTAGATAGGTGTGTTCCTTGATGTGGGGGGGGGGGGTGCATATCTATATCTGTCACTTGTGGTTTCATGTCTTTTACAACTGTCAGGGTTGCCACGTGTCAGGGAAAAATAAAATTTTCTTCAGTTGAGGGAAAAGTCAGGGAATATTGAAAAAATGTCAGGGGATTTTGGCCATTTGTCCCATGTCAGGGAATTGTCATGGAATTTTTTCATAACATTTTTTTATTAGATTAAAACTTCCATCATATAATATGAGCTCGACCTAAGGTGTGTTTATGTAAATGTCTGCTTGGCAAATCTAAACTCAAGGTCTACTGATTATTAATGTTTAACTGTTGCCTTTTAAGAATCCTGGGTATGTGCAGAGATTTCTGTTATTAACAATTAAAAGTTGCTTTTTCATAGCTTCAAAGATAAAGAAATTGTCAGGGAAATTGTTGAAAGGAAACTTGCAGTGGATCTGTACTCTCTGGTACATTTGTTCATATTAACCAACGTTTCCCTTTGGACATGCATGGGACCAGAGGCTGGGGTACCACCCACCCCAGAAAGGACATAGGACCAGACCTGGGACCAGAAACTGGGGTAGCCGCCCCCCCCTGTGGACAGACCAACAGACGCCTGTCAAAACATTACCTTCCCGTCGTACTACGCACGCGGGCGGTATTTTTAGAGATTGCAAATGGCATTGTCCTGAGGGCGAGCTGTGTTGTCTGTTTCAGAGGCGCATGACACGCCGATCCAACAGTGAAGTTTCTTCGCTCCGTTTATTTCCTCACAATTGGCCATTGTTTCTACCTGACCAATGAATGCTTGTTGAAAAAATAGCCTACCAGAGGCAGTTTTAGGAGCGATTGTTATCTTAAAGTCAAAAGTGCACTTGAGGTTGTTTTTGTTTTTTACAATATTGATGTCACAACTATGTATTCAGTGACAAAATGTAAACAGTCATTCCAACTGTACAGTTACTCTGGTCAATTGTAATGCATTCTGATAGTTAGTGGGGGATAATGATTTAGGGAGAAAAAATGACACTTATATTTTGAAAGTTGCTGATTAGAATCTAAATTAGAAATAGAAGAATGTTGATTTACTCAAATATTTTAAAAAGTTTTAAAATCTATAACATTGTGAAAACTATTGAGAAGTTTTACCATGCCAAATTTCAGAAAAATGAAGATTGCTATTAATTTCAGTGGAAACTAGAGTAAAGAAAACATTGTTTTCTCCAAATTGGTGAACAGTACTAAATTGGTGAACAGTACTAAATTGGTGAACAGTATGCTGTGAAGAACTACCTTAAATATTCCATTGGCAATGAACAACGAACGATCACCGATAAGGTGATACAGGTCAGGCACGGTTAATTTGAACTGATTCATCGGCAAGGTGTTGCTTCAAAATAGGTGGAATTCGAATTAACAGTGCATTTTAGCATTAACTGATAAGACAGTGTGTAGTAAAATACTTTGAATTAAGTGGAACTTCGTATTAACCATGTTCGAATTAACTGTGTCCAACCTGTAGTTAATAATTTGAGTGTACCTTGCACTGGGAAATGGTACTAGTATTCAACGGTCTAGCAACACAGAATCTATTTGGAGATATGTCGTGTATGCTTGACATACAAAAAGTAAACAGTAAATCTGGCAAGGATATTAATTATCACGATACATGAGTCAAAATTTGGCACGCTATCTAGGACGACGACACCACACACAGCTACTAATTAAAGTACCCTATGCTTGACCTCCGTGAACGACGTTAAGTGTGTGTGCACCAGCAGAACCAAACACGTGGTACACGTGTTGTTGCCAATTTTCTCCAAGGTGAAGGACGTTGTTGCGATAAATAGACAAACATCTTGGCCCAAATTGCTAGAGGGTTCGCACGGGTAGTGAAAGATGTCATCGAGGTTTGGGATGATTTTTGATAAATTACAAATTTGATCATTTGCCGCCACTAAGTGAAAGATTAAACTTCATTGGACTTGTCGAATTGCTGTACTGAACCAACATTGGTAACACACTAAACTGCAGTCTATGATTTAACTTTTAAATAATAATTTTGGATTGCTCAGCTTGGCTACTCAGAAGGGCTACCACTAAATCACAGACTGACTTCAGTACTGTCCATCAAAGTTATTGCAGAAAATGGGCTTACCAACATCAATAGAAACTCACCAGATCACCTCAAACACTGAATCAACTATCAAGTAAATATAATACTACGTTTTTAGTTCAAGCTCCTTTTTATCACACATATCGAGTGGTGAATGAATGTTTACGCTCTCCTGATTCCGCCGCTAGCTGACTTTATATTTAGCAGGAAGGAGCGGACTCCCATGTACCGGTAACTGTCGATTATTACCGCCTGCATTCCGAAGGATGTCGCATGCGGAAAGGTAATGTTTCCACACGCGTCTGTCCGTTCACAGGGGAGGGGGTTGTAACCCCTGGTTCTGTCCAAGTTCAGCCCGTAGTCCTGTCCGGAGTAGGAGAGGTACCTGAGGACCAGGGCAGGAGGTTCAACCCCCCCCCCCCCCAGGACGGCTGTGCGGCGCGGGTGATATGTCTCACGCATGAGGTCTTTCTTGTTTTTTTTTAAACGGAGAGTTAAAGATTAGTCGGTGACGTCAAAGTTGTTGACATTTCCCTTGTTTGTTGTTGGTGTCATGAGGATTTATCATGCGATCTGGTTGTGGTTATCATTGAAGTAGCGCTATCAAAATGTTCATCAGTCATTTATCTGTCTGATATTCTTGACGAAGTGATGTCTCGTTTATTTTGTGTTTTTGTTCCGTCTTGGTACATTTTTAGTTTCTGCGCAGAAGCTTAAAATGTCAAACATTACAAAATCAATGCTGTTCAGAATAGGAATCTAGGGTCGGAAAGAATCAGTACCTGTTTCCATTATTTCGCCTATTGGCATCTGATATTTCTGGCGGGGGAGGATTTACCGAATACCTTATTTGAATCGAATACGTTTTCGATCCGTCGATTTCCCGATGACTTGTTTGACCACTAGCAGGCCTAGCTGACTGACCCTTTTACCTTCAGTAAACTCTGCTGTACGTCACACAGACTGTTATTATCATTCATGAGTAATGAATTGAACTGCCCGTTGCCCTTAGCAACTCAGTGAATAGTGTCATTGTGGTTTTTGGTTGTGAATGGGAACGACGTGCTTATTGTGCTGAATGATCATGTTATACAATGATAGCGTAGGTATTATCACGCGTAGTCAACTTTTGTGTTGCGAGTGTTTTTTTTGTACGTAGTACGACGGGAAGATAATGTTTTCAGTTTATTTGTCCTTCTGTCCACAAGGTGGGGACGTCCCTATCCCATGATGCACTGGGAGCCTAGCCCCCCCCCCTCCTGTCCTCCCTCCCCGTCGCTTCCCCCCCCCCCTTCAAGCCATAAGGGTGTATCATAGCAATGAGGGTCGCAATTGGTACGCCTTCCAATGAAAGGCTTTCTTGTTCAATTCTGTTTTTTTATCCGTCCGTCACATGTACAACTCAAACATTACACTTGGTTGACGTCGCTTTATTTTTGGCTTTGAAATAGCTTCAACAATTAGAATTACCTGAGGTTTCTCTGGTTGGTTACATTGCTTTATGATGTAAGAAACTAATTACAGTGTCTATTCGAAGTAGAATACTGAAAAAAAAAAAGAATTGTGAGAAAAAACCCAACAAAGTGATAGAAGTTCCTCCCCCATGTTTCGATAATGACTTACATTAAACAATTCTTCTGTCCAATGACAAATCCAATGTACACAATTATGAGTGTGCCTGCGGTGTTAAATAAAATTATTGTACACTCTGCCTGACATCCGATTTCGCGGGACATTTTAACTGGCTTTCTTGAATCCTTCCAAGGCTGAGATAAGCAAGGAACACTGTATATCATCTGGTCAGTTCGGTTTCCTGACATGAAATTCCTGACGAGCAAGTGTTTTTTGCTTGCTCGTTGGAGTAAGCTTAGTGATTACTTGGGGGGGGGGGGTGGGGTCGTAACATCCTGTCCCAAGAGATTCATAAGCCTTTGACAGTTTTATTATAATTAGGTCTACTTTAAGCTGCAGTCATTGGTTGGAATTTTTTACACAGAATGCTGCCATGACGTCATTTTGCACGAGTCAGCAATTGGGTCAATGACGCAACGTCATATTTAAATTTATTGGTACTTTTTTACTACCTTTTCGGAAAATATTTTTAATTGTTGAGATGTTGATATTGATATTGTAATTGATTGCATGCGAAATTGAACATGGACACCTTTTGTTATCATTATCGTTTACTTCAGTATTTGTGTTAAAAAAAAAATGTCATTGACATCAATACCTCGAGTTTACATGAATAATTGAAGTTCACATTTAATCGTTTCGGACTGATTTAATGGCATCAAGGTCACTAATAGCAACAGCTGGTTTGTAAACGTCCCTTCAGTTTGCAACGGAAATGAAAACAAAACAAGAAAGTCCTCCTGCGTGAACGCAAGATGCATACCGCCCGCCACTTAGTAAGTGCTCGCTGTGCTGTCCTATCCCGGGAGGTACCCCAGCTGGGGGGTACCCCACCTCAGGGGGGTTACCTGGGGTATCCCCCTGCTGGACCTGGCTCAGGTACCCCCCTCCCGGCTGGACCTGGCTCGGGTACCCCCCCCCCCCTGTACCTGGCTCGTGTACCCCCTCCTCCTG